>UELU01147440.1:0-37642 GCA_900490025.1 Megastigmus dorsalis
AGTTGTTTACACCGTGTGATATGTACGTAGCAACCGACAAGCGTATTTAATACACAGGGTGTACAAATTCGGAAAATATTGAATATAAAATTAGGACTTATAAATTAAATAACTTGAAAAGTTAATGTTTACATTTTAGTAAAAGAGAGTGTATTATACACACTCGCGATTGGAAGACGGCAAAGTAATCTTTGCTTGATTATTTAGGCACTTTGTATTTGACTGTTATTTCAGTATGTATTACCGAATATTTTCAGTAACATTTGCCCAATAACTTCAATACATTTTGCTTAATTCCTGCTTCAGTGTAATCTGCCGAGCTAAATTAAGTAATGTTTGCTTGCGATTTTTTTTCCGTGCACGATGGAATTTTAAACGAATTACAAGCTTGTTTTCAATTTATTTAATTTGGAAATTTTTTCGGTCTCATAACGGTTCTACCTTTCGTTTTTCAAGCATGAATATTTAGGCGGAAAAAATTTCAAGTTTGCTTCGAAATATTTAAATTGTATTTTCAAGATTTTACAATTCGTGATGTTTACAGTAATATTGTTGTTGCAAAAACAGTTTCATAGATACTGGTATTTTGAAGATTTCTCGTAGAAAGTTAGTATTTTATAACAATGATTAATGATGAATTAAGTGACTTGAAATAAATTAAAAGAAATTCGAGGTAATATCTCAAAAAAAGTTCCAAACGTAATTATTAAAAAAACAGAGGTTCATTACAATCAAATTTGTCCACCGGCGTGAGAAATGAGACCGAAAAAATAGCACATACCTAACGCACAACAGACGAAAAAGTAGGAAAAATTAAAAAATTCCAATAGCGTCCCAGTGCTTTCCTCTTCTTTCAACTAAAAGCACGAGCAGTAGCAGCAACAGCAGCAGTAGCAGCAGCTCGTCGTCGTCGACGTCCTCGTCTCATTCGGAATTTCGAATTTAATTCCCCCGCATTTTCGTGACTTTAGCACGAGGAAACTATGCTCGCACTCGTCGAGAATATCAAGGAGAGAAAACCTTCTCGGATAATAACGTTGAGACGTGCGAGAAAGGGTCGAGTGTATATGGAGACGAAATTTTCCAATACTTTCCAACGTTAATTCTTCCTTTCATATTTAAGAAATTGCTATTATTATTCAAATACCTTTTAACCGATTGCTGATAATTATCTATCTCGCAACATATTTCATTTCCAACAAAAAATAATTTGGAATACTAATATTTTTGCACTAAAAGAACTTCAAAAACATTTTAAGAATCTTTAGAGACTATTCCGCACAAATAAAGGTAGTAAAAAAACGAATGAGGTCAATCCAACTACAGGAAAGACGGTGACCTTTGAACTTAAAGTGAAAAATCGCTATTTCTCGCTTGCTTTCCGTGTTTCATATCTGTTACCACTTTTTATTTCACGGTTCTTCTTTCCTCCCTCTCTCTTTATTTCGCGTTATACGCGCCATTTCGTGACCGGCTATTCATCACTGATGCGGAGGGCTTTCAAAATTTTATATTTACGAGCACGCGCTGCTATATCTACTTAACAACTCGTCTTTCTCGTTCCTTCTTCTCTTCCCCCTTTCTCTCTCTATCTCTCTCTCTCTATCTCTCTCTCTCTCTTCCTCTCTTTCTCCATACATTGGTCGACTTTAAATTTATTCTTTTCTGCGTCTCTTTCTCTCTCTTCTCTGTGTGTATTTGTTCCCTCTGCATCGGATTTAGCAATTTATGGTTTTTGCACTCTTGTTTATTCTTATCTCGTATTGCTTCGGCTTTTCGGGCACAACTTACAAGCCCAACTGAATTCTTTTAAATGTACTTTTTAGTACATGAATGTTCAATCAATTACTTTATATTATAAAGAAACGTGTCGCAATCTTTTGAAATTACATAGACACTGGTTGGCTCCTAATTTATAAATGTGTTATATTTATGAACATGGATCAGCTATAGAAAACCACTGATAAAACTCGTTATCAAATTTATTGAAATGACTTTTTACTCCTAGATATTTTCCCACGGATATCTGTATGCTAAAGAATTATGAAAATAAATAGGAATTATTGGGTTATTTTGGAGAATGATATTTAAAAGCCTCTATAAGAATTCAGAGTAGAAGAAGTTATTTAAATAGAACTCGAATAAAAACGTTCATGATTAAGAGGAAAGCTGAAATATATATATATATATTAATGATTTGCATAACACGAAACCAGTTTATGAAAATTAATTATCGATACAGGAATCAGAAAAAATAATAACTTTCACACCTAGAAGTAAAGTAATCTCTTTTTTATGACTATATGGGTAACAAATAACAGAATAATATGCTAATTTCTATTAAGTATTCGTAACGAAATTATCCTTTATTTCATAAATAACTCATAAATTTGATATTTTTTTGTTTCAGGTAAGAACGAGTTTTTCTTTCAACATTATTCGATTTTTTGTCGTTGATTTGGTAAGTTAATCGAAACTTTTTTCTGTTATATAAAAGATAAGTTCAGTTTTTAAATAATTCGAATACAAATAATTAATTCATATAAGATATCTATATCTTAATAATAAAATAATTCTATTACGCTTCTGATCATTTTCATTTTATTAAAAACGATCTTTAATATTTTTCTCTTTCCGGGCATTTTCATATTCTTTCTCTCCCGACGTGTCTGTCCTGTTATTTTTGGACGTGATTGTGTCTCCTTCAATCTACAACAAAATCCATCCCTCTCCGTTGGTACAACGCTTACCCAACATTACATTCGACTTTTTGCCTATATATCACTGTAAGTTACACGGCTGATAATCCGATTATCGACTAATTTCTGCTCTGCTGAGCAGACGGTAAAATTACTTATCAATTATGAAAAGAATATTGGATGACAAAGCCGGGGAAAAGATCTATTTTTGTTTCGTGACTAAATTTGATAGTCAATACAACCGCGCTTGTCTGCTTTATCCACTTTTTATTTCATTAGCGCCAATTGAGGATTTCAAAAGTAACTGACAAATTTTATTTAGCGTCGTGATTAACTTACGAAGCGCTTTCTATTCAGACACACCTTTATAGGTTATTTGATAATGAATGTATATATAATAGAAATATGAAACGAATAAAAAATATCGATTTGTTCATTACTGGATCAGTTCAATGACAATCTTTATGAAAATGGATATCAGAATATTCTTAATTGTTTAAAAGATTAACATTTTTCCTTAGTATAGACAAAACTAAGCTATACGATGACCTATAAATTCTGCTATTCAATGATAATGGTGTTTACTTATTATTATTTCATCGAATCTTCATTGTCCGATAAGCTCCAAACAATTGAACTAAGCAATCAAATGAAACTCGTACAATTGAAATGTTCTTTACTATTATTAATCGGATGCTTTGACCCAAATAACAATTTATAATCTTTAATTACTCTATTTACAAATTGCAGCAGTTCCATTCATTTGACACGCTCATTTCTCGTATTACTACGTTGATCTATTAGACGCCGAGTATGCGAATGCAAATATCCACGCATGTGTCGCTCCACGTCCGCCAAATGTACTCACACTCGTTCCCACAAATTGTCTTACATAAGCTCTGGCCACTTATCATTTCCATTAGGGAGCAAATGCACTCTGTCCTCGGCTGCTCTCTAAAAGGGGATCGGGTAAAAATTATGCACGCCTTGCCGTGATCTATTTATCATCCGGTCGTCTTTGTTTTCGCGATCGGGTTTCATCTTCCATAACTTGACCATCCTCGCGAGAGTCCGAGCCGAGCTGCACGGACTCACAGACTCACACCGCACACACGTATATTAGGGTTATATATACGGCCCGAGACTCGAGGAGAGAAGGAGGATATATACGTTTTCGTTCTCTCGTGTGTTGGTGCAGCACACTTGTGTGTTAGAGAGAGGGTAAATAAATAGGAGAGCCTGAATAACCTGTCGAACCGGTTTCAGAGTCCAAGTCTCGCGGGGCTCTCTCCGCTTCCTCCGACGCGTATAGCGCGAGCGCGTACCGCCTCATTTCGTCGACTCCCCTTCTCTCTCCCTCTCTCTCTCTCTTTCCTTTTCTTTTTTTTTTTTATGGACTCGCGGTGAGGTTCCTCCGCATGCGCTTAGCTATCTATATATGCACGAGACCGCGAGCATACACATGCAGGCCACACCATGGGACCTTCTTTCCTTTCTCCGTCGGGTTTCTTCTTCCTCTTCTTCTCCCGGATCGCTTTCGTTCTAATCGTCGGGATAATGCCCCACTCGGTGAGCATTTCGGTGATTTCGCGTTTCGAGCTGTGTGCACAGACACATTTTTTGGACGACGCCGCGTTGAGTCCGAGGTTTTTGCTTGGTGCGCTGAAATGAAGCTTGACTCGATTCTGACTCGTTTGCTCGTTTTTCGTCGAGTCTTCTATATGTGTAAGCTATTCATACATCTATTCCATTGATTTACGTCGCGCAAAACTTTCTGACCTCATCTTCTAATAATCCATCGTTCTTCTACTTACAAAGTTTGAGTTTTTGGAAAGGCAGTCAGGAACTGACCAACTTCCATCAACTTGGGAGTCTGGCTCATCCGCGATAATCCGTGGACTTTTAAGTGCTGCTTTTATCTGGTTCATTCTCTGAAGAGGAAAATTTATAGCTTTTGAATCTAAGCCATGAAAAGTCCATTTTACATGCTTCCAGTTTAGCGATAAAAATGAAATAAGTAATTTATCGATTGCAAAGACGAGTTCTGTGTAGTTAAAGGCAAGAAAATAGTGTGCAAAGAAAGCTTCACTGATCAACAATCGTACAAGCACAATAAGGAGTCCCTTCTCTGGTCTGCAAAGTCTGCGAACGCATTCGGGAAACCCTCTAATTCTCAACAACGCCTCCGTGCACGAAACAACTTGGCTGCACAAGTATACACTCTTGCGCACGCACATACTTACGTGCAGAAGCGGAAAAGGGGGTCGCATCGTCGTCGTCGTCGTCGTCGTCGTCAAGAGAGCTGAGAGCCGAGAGCCGAGAGAGAGAGAGAGAGAGAGAGAGAAAAATACGTACATGCACTCGTGAAACCGGTTCGTGCCGAGCCGGTCCGACGGGTTTGTGATTACCGTCGACTACCCGACATATATATGTATAGCCGGCTAGTCAGCCTCGACTGCGCGTATAGCGAGACCCGAGAGCTGCGGGAGAGCGAGAGAGCGAACGAGAAAAAGAGAGAAGACAAAGAGCGCGAGCGAACTGCTGCGCGAGAAGAGAGAGAGAGAGAGAGAGAGAGAGAGAGAGAGAGAGCATTTATTTTTGGAAGACTCGTCGTTTAGAGAGAGTCAGAACTGGAAATGTGTATATATACGCGGTGTGTATTGATTGCTGAGATTATGACTGGTTCTTTAATGGAGGTATTTTGGGAATTCCGTGATTTTCTCGGAAGATATAGACGTTGTTTTTGTCACTCCTTCTCGCGCGCGCCGGCTCATCTTATTCGTCCCTGGCTTTATGGTCTCTGATGCCACTGCTGCTGATGCCGGGATCGTTGAGGTTGATGGCCCATCCGATAGGCGACAGGTTACGTTGTACCGTTTTATGATGGAATTAGTGATTTTGAAGGTTAGCTGAAAATACGATGCCTCGTTCGTACGATCGGCGCTAATCTTAGTTAGTTTTTGTGCTGAATGTATTTTCGCTCTTCCTTCAAATTTGCGTATAATAAGTTCCAGTACAAACAAAACTTACAGTTATTGCAAATAATCGTAACGAATTCAGGAAAAGTCCTGAGAGCAACCGTTCACCCGTCTGCACTCAAGAACAAATTACTGCACTCGCCAAGAACAAAGGGAGAACTTAATCGAGCAGTGCTCGATATCGATGAACCTCAACCTCTCGCACCCTTCGCAATTATTTTCTCGCTTCGAAAAAAAGTACAGCCGAGCCCAGCACAATTAAAATCAATTAAAACCCGTCGTAGCTCCCTTTCTCGCACAGTCGTGAAATCGAGGGGAAACATCGCAACTCGCTACCTTATTTGGTTCCTCGACAACTCCGTCTTTATACCTCCATTCGAACTAACTTCCACTTCCTAAGTATGAATTTTGCATTCGCTTTAGAGCCACGATCGATAATAATTTTCCTCGGCTTTTCTTTATCAAGTAATTTTAATTGATATATAATTGATAGTCTGGAAATAGTGTAGATCTGCATTGTACCAAAGTATCAGCGATTTAAAACTTTGGACCTGTTCACATGGGATAGTCTAGATGCACGATAACCGGTTGGTTTTCTTCTTATTCTCTTCCTCATCTTGCAAGGTTTATGATTAAGTCTTATACTACACAGTTTTGGAGCGATGATTTTGTAATTGGGGGGCAGCAGCGATTATACGTATAGCTGTGGGCGAGTGTTCTTTTTAACAATGCGCTTGTGCGCGTGGAAATTTTAGGTAACGTTTGGAATATTGAGAAAAGAGTTTATTTTAACGCTGGGATTCACTCGGAGATACCTCGAGGTGATAAGAAAATTACATAAATATATGTATTTTCCATTTTTATAACGTATCGGTTATGGAAATGGAGAGTAAATAAGAAATCTCGAGGCAAGGTTTTTAAGTAAATATTAAGCGCGGAATTGGTTTGAGCTGTACACTTAAAGTGGCTGTAAAATTTGAGTGTAATCATGAAATTATTGCTCATTTTAACGAAACATTCTGTTAGTTAATTATAAATACATGTTTTCCTGAACGAATGACGTGTATTTAAAATTTTCACTAAAGCGATTTGTACCAAGCACTCGACCATTTCATCATTCTGCAAATAATATCGCAAAATCGCTGACACACTTGAAGCTATCGATATTATGACTCGTTTTATTGCAACGTAACGTATTTTACACTGGCAATGAAGATGTTTTTCAATTGAAACAGCGAAGATTGTAAAAGGAAATACGACTGAAAATAATCAGCACCTAAATCGTAACAGTATGTAATTCGTTCATTCGGAATAAGCGATGGAAAAGAATTTTCAGACTTGTATAGTGTCGAGTCCTCTGTACAAGTAAGTGCATACATACAAACAAGATTGTTATATAGTCTCGAGGGGGTCAGGGAACCGACGTCTCGCGGGAATTTCGGCGGAAAAGAAGCGAAACACGAGAGCCTCAGGCCTTGCCAAGGCTATTTTCGCGCACACAGACGACCAAGTGCTTGCGCAATTGTGAGAAACTACTTTTTATTCTTCATCTTCTACAATTTCAGTTTGCAGTTCCGAAAATTTCGATGAGCATCGAACGACTCGAGAGCATTACTCTAATAAATATGCGAATGACAATTTATAAATTGTATGGAATAGCTTATTCCATCTGCATCGGACATTTATTGACATTCTCAGACTTTTAAATCTATTTATTGCTATATAAGTATAAAAAAGGTGATTATTCCAAATCATAGGTTCAAAAAAAAGATTTATCAACTCGAAACCCAAGGAAATTCCCAAGCGTCCTAAAGAAAAACTACCAGAGATAGAGATCGGTGCATCTCGAGCTTTCATGTATACATATATATGTATAATTCTCGCGCATAATCGTAGCGTCGAAAGATGCAGGGTCCCTGAAAGTCCTCGAGAAACACGTGTGACGCAGGAGAAGCAGCAGCAGCAGCAGCTGGAAACACTTTGCTCTCCTTCCTTTTTCTCTTTTCAATATTCGAGCACCTGCTGGACGGATGGCCTCCGCTGGTTCCTTTACATTCTGCTGTATTATATGAGCTCGTGGTAAACGAGAGAGAGAAAGATGAGGGGAGATATTTTTCACATGCGCGTTCTCGGACTAAAAATTTTCAAACTTGTTAAATTGTTCAAATTCCAGTTTGGAAATGATTTGGGATGATTCAACTTTTGAATCAGAGATTTTGTAAATTTAAAATATCAATATCACATATAGGTAGGTTCCAAACGTGATACAATCGTGATTATGTTATTTATTGCAATAACGATTTATTTTAAACGTGTATGAATTGATAATCTACATAGAAGCGGCTATTCAGTGCTCGAAAATTATCTGCATGTTTCATAAGCGGATATTCTTGAGGTTAGTCTTCAAATTGCATTTGAACGACGATTATATTGATCCAATGCAATTTGGTTACATAGTTGCGTGTAAATAATTATCAATCATCAATGCTATTTTTATGCAAGAATCGAGTTATTAATTAATCAGTGATATTTTCTGAAATAACATTGATTTCATGCAAATGACTAATTAATTTCCCTATTTGAAATTGAATTTATACAATTTGGTAGACCGTTTAAAACAGCAAATTAGACAATATTCATTCGGATCTACTGAATTCTCATTAATTTAATTTTAATCCATCTATATAAATACTTGATAAAATTTTCACTCAATCAACTTTAATCTCGACGAATTATTCATAACCAGAATTGCGCATATTCATTGAAATATTCCCAATGAAAATGTAGCAAACAGGAAGGCAAGTAAAAAATATAGATACTAGATTGATGGTTTGTCAATGTTTATCAACACTGGCATAATTTTTATGTGATAATAAAATCATAACAGAATAAAACTGCTTGTTGTAAAAAATTACACAATCTTCGTAGAACTGTTTATTTATAATTCTAACGATATTTCTAACAAATACATATTCTATTGATTTACATAATACATTAAAGATTAAAAAATATTATCAAAGTATAAATATGTTCACGTTCATTCAATCAATACAAGTAAATTCGTTATAAATCGGTCTTGTTAACCCAAACAATCGTTTAGTATCAGATCGTTACAGTCAAAACTGACACGAGCTTGGAAGAGCAGAATTTATATGATTCACACTCGAAAGTATTTCTCGCCCGCAAACATGTAACTGTATATCCATCGAATTCCATGATAAATACGTTAATCATCGCGTGCGGGCATCTAAATTTTCGAGCGACGCTCGTAATCCTTCACATGTATATATGTGTTCGTACTTTCTCCGGAGGTCAATTCACTCGTTCAGCTGGACTTAATATTTAATGCTCGAGGCCTGTATTATACTTATTATACGAAATCCAGAGAAGGCAGGGACACGTTCTTATACATGTATATGTACACAAGAGCATATTATATGTATATATCCTGCGGCATAACTGGTTTTTGTCCACGTCATCTTAATCTCCTGTCGTCCCCTTTTCGATGATACATAATTAGCGTTGTACTTTTCGACCTTCTGCCTTTCTACGTGTTATTTTATTTTTTTTGTTCTTAATATGGATAGCACTTTCAATCGACCATTTACTGATTGAAAGTCGATTTTATTGGATATACGTTACGCAACAGATCTGAGAAATTTCGAAATAATTTAAGCATAAGTTTCGCACTCGCAAAAGTGCTTACATTCTCAATGTAGAATACGTGAAGTATAGAAACTAGTGGGAAAGTAATTTTATGAAGCAAAAAGGTGTTAATGTCTCTTTAGTTTCGACGGAAAATTGATGATGGATGATATATGGTAGTGGTCATGAAACTTTATTGGAGGTTGTAAATGATTAATTAGACTTTTGTCTAATCTGTTTCCAAGTGTTGTTTGGAAAGAAAATTGCCAGTGGTATGTCAATTTTCCTTGATATCATTATTTTTTAATATCCGAGATATACGCTACTGCTTGAAAGTCACATCGAGAGCCGAATTAAGGTAGTCGGCACGTTGAATTTAAAATTTCATTAATCATCATGAAAACTTTTACTTTCTACTCGAGGCGAAATCGTTATTTGGTATTACCGATTCGACACAACTTTTTGTACAGCACACACAATTTGGACGAAAGGTGATTCCTTTCTTTTTTACCGTTACAAGAGAGCTCGTCGAACGTCTCGGAGCTGACGGATGAGCAGGAAAAACACAGCGGTTGATTGGCTTGGACCGATTTTCCTCGAGCACGTAATCAATCAATACCTCTGCGCAGTTATTAAAGGAAAAGAAAAACAAGTCAATAACTCGGCCAAACGTTATCGCGTACCAGCGACCGATCGGTCGAACATTCGCCGAAAATATTGAAAAATCGATACACATCTGAGCGAAACAACAAGGCGGCTGTTCTGTATTAAACAAATATATATACGCATATTTTATTAAGAAAATTTTGACGTACCATCAGTCTCGCGTTGGGAAGTATATCAAAGTTGCGGATATTATTTTCGTGCTCTTGTGTAGGTATCGGAGGGACTGGCTTAGCGAGGGAACCTGATGCTCTTGTATAGAAGGAGAAGAAGAGCTGCTGCCTATAAAGCGTCGATTCTCCCTCTTAATAATCCCGACGTTTCTGAGCGGGAGGTATAGAGAGCGGTATATGTATAGAGAGCGTAGCCGCCGAGAGGGGAGCCCAAGACGTTTAAAAACAAAGTCCAAAAAAATCCGTCGGTCGTATAACTCCGATGGAGACTCCCTCATAAATAACAGTTCGCAGTCCCTCTTTGGTATACACGAGGCTCGTCGCGTCCTTCGCAATCATCTCCGAGCCTCTCACTCTCCGGCCTGTGTTTTGCTCTTTTACACTTGGCCCTTGCTGGGCTTTCTCTCTCTCTCTCTCTCTCTCCCGACCCTTCGCCATCTGGTACATGCGGCAAGGAAGAGAAAAATAGCCCCCTGTGGGTGAAAGAGAGAGAGGGAGGTAGAAACATATGGAAGGGCAGGTAGCGAGGGAAAGAGAGAGCGAGAGAGGGAGAGCTCAGACGCACAATGCAGAAATTTAAGAATGAACCGGTATTGAGGTAGCTGCATTTTTCGGCCGCACTCTTAATGAAAAAGGAATTGATTTATCCACAAAACTGATCAATAACCGATACATAATTTGTTGAAATATTAAGAAGAAACTATTGGCCTACAATTCTCATTTAATATTGCAGCGCCTTTTTCATTTTAATATATATAGATATCCGCGAATAAAATCCTTAATATTAAGTAAACATTGGCCTATATTTTTGCGAGCGAACGTTTACTTGTATTTAGTAAATAACTTTTTCAGCTATAGCAAATCTAAAATCACAACTTGTAAAAATTGATTAGGCTCTCGGTAAAATATATAAAAATAAAATTCCGAAAGCATAACGCAATAAAACCATCATCGAGTCCCACCGTAAAACAAAAGAGCCGAGAAATAAAGAGAGAGAGAGAGAGAGAGAGAGAGAGAGAGAGAGAGAAGAGGGATCGTCCCAAAAAAACAGGTAGTCACCTCCACTAACTAAAGGAAGAAAAAGGAAAGAGGGTCGAGGAACGAGCACGTGTGTGCGTGTGCGATACGAATCGACACGAGGTCTACAAACCGTCGGCGCTCCGGGCTCGATTTTTCGACTATATATATAGAGTGAGAGAGAGAGAGAGAGGCACTTGAAAAACGGGGCTTCCCCCTTTTTTGCCTTGCTTTTCGGGGAAGGGAGCGAGAGAGAGAGAGAGAGAGAGAGCGAGACGCGTGAACCCCAATGCGGCCGAGGCTTGTGCTCCACCCTCGCGCGGCCCCTGGAATGTGACGACTCGACGCCCCGTCGCTGTCGCTCTGGCTATTGTCCATCAACTGCCGAGAAACGGTTGCGGACTCGAACGAAACCTGGGAGGTTGTGGCTTCTATGCCGGCGTAATTAGCCTCCAATGCTTAGCAAGGATTTTCCTTTCCGAATTTCAGCTACAGCTACAGGATATATAAAATTCTGTAAGGTCATCTAAAACTTATTCAAATTTAATTTCGATAAATAATTCCGGCCGAACCATTCAAACATCTTTATATTCTAATAGCATCCGTTATAAACGTATATTATCACGTATTAAATACTCGAATCATTTTCAATGTAGCGTTCATCTCGGAGAAAATCAATTTTCCGTCAAGCGCCAAGCCAAGACGCAAGATTGCCCAGCAACCGAATTGTGTAAAACAGGCAGTAGCAGCAACGGAGGTCAGAAAAAAGGTCCAATAAGAAGGTGTTTCGAGCGATACCGCCAAGTCATTCCTACCATAAAACTTCTCTTCTTCGGTGTGGGAAAGAAAGAAGAAGCAGAAGAAATCGACGTATTGTATTCGATTTTTCTATGAGGTGCAGTGTGACCTCCTCTCGTTCGTCATGTCACGAGAATAACATTTTTCCCCCTTGCAGTCATTGATCGCCGGTGTGCGCAGGCATTTCGAGTAGCCGTCGCCGACCGTCTTTTGGTAACTCGCCTTCGATAGGGGCTTATATACATGTGTGTAGGTACGCACGTTGATGGATGTCCCGACCTTTTTTCTCCTACTTCTTTCAGACTCATCCTTTGGCTCTTTTATTTGATAAAAATTCGTTATGTTGATGGACTACGGTCATTTTTATCGTTCAAGCCGAGGTAATGAAGCGGCATATTGATTACAATTACTTTTCACCAAAAGCATTGAGCTACGTAGTCAGCGGCTCCAATTAGAATTGTTGAAATATTGTTTCGAAAATGTTTAAAGCTATTATGAGTACGTTAAAGAGTATACGACTATTCATTAAAACAAGAATAGTCGAAAGACTCGATTAGTAGGAAGAAAAATTGATCCATTAACTTGGCAATACTCGAGCTGCACGGGCTCTAGTCGATGCTGACTCAGTTCTGGCTCGCTTCCAAAATCCATACAACTATCACTTTCACGTGATAATCGGCCGCAATAAAGTCGAGCCGAAACGAAACGAAAAAAAAAAAAAACAGAAGAAGAAAACGCATTGAAAATCTCGAAATGACCTCGTCGACCTCCAACCCATAACGACGGGCTTCTGAAAGATGCGATATTTCTCATGCCGAGCAATGGAAAAAGGCCGAGTTTACGAGCTCGAAGCGAGGAAAAAAAAAAGCAGAGAAGAAACGTAAATTATCCCTGCAGGGAAAACAGGCGTAAGCGCCATTTTTCTCCCTCTTATTCTCCCTCTCTCTCTTTCTATCCCTTGAAAGTCTCCTTCCGCTCTGGAATTTCGCCGAGCATAGTGCCAACGTCGAAGCAACGCTCGGTAATCGAGAGAGAGACGTTCTCTGGCTGTGTGTGTGTGTGTGTGCGTTTCGGCTCATTGTGTACTCAGCTTCGGTTCAGCTGGCACAGCTGGCCTCGGCTTTCGGTTTCCACGTGGGGGCCTCTTTTAAAGGGAGATGGAGAGAGAGAGAGAAAATGGAAAAAATGGCCGCTGACCGATTACCGCTACCGCTACTGCTCTGCAGCACAAAACAACACAGCCACAGCCTTGGCCTGCCATCGATTTATTCATTCTTATTCTTTTTTTATTTCCTCTGCCACATGGCTTTTTAATTGTTCGGTTTTTTTTTTGCCGGTTCTCGGCGACGATGAAAAATGTGGAGAGACCTTAATACTTTGCTCGACGCGTTACGTAATTTATATAACGAGCTTTTCATTATTAACCGGGTAAAGAGAAGAATACCGTTATTGTTTACTCTAGATTTCGAGTTGCTGAGCCTTTAATAACGTTCTTTTAAAATAAACTAGTGAAATTAGTCACGTATACTCGTAATATTAACGTTTTGGGAGTGACGCACGATAAAAATGAACTTTTTATTTTTTTTAAAGTAACCGAAGCTTTCTCAACTCGATCGATAAATAGAACATATTGTCATCCCAACGTATTCTTATGCACGCTCTTTTTTGTAAGCGAATACTTAGCTCGAGCAAATATGTTTGCGAGGGCTGTTAATCTCGCGTTGCGCACCGAAATCCATAAAAACTAATTAACATCGTTGAGAAAAATGTTGTCGATGCAGTAACCGCAGCAACGACTCTAACCGTGTCCATTCGCGGAAATAAAAGAAAGGAAAAAAGAAATGGGAGTAAACAAGGCGAAAAAGAAATTTCATCAATCATCTTCCCCTGCGTGTTTATCAAGCATAAAGCGAGCCGTTTTATCGCAGAAAATACACTCGTAATAGAAATATAGTAAAACAGGCTGCCTCGGCTGTTAAGAAATTATAACGTATGTATACAAGTATACTAAAATCTCTTATGTGCGACTGATAAACGAGTGTAAACACATGACGAGCCGATGAATGCGCGAATTATTTCTCTATCGCACACAGGACACATATATATACGCGTGTGGCGCGCGTGTGTGTGTGTGTCTGTGAGAATCGCTCCGGTCTTTGTCTCGCAGTTGTAATTACGCGTGACGCCGCCGCGCAGCTCGCTCGCATTCTTACGCAAACTCCGTTACAGCCGTTTATCTCTTATCCCTCGCACACAAACGCAGCTGAATTCCTCCTCTTTCCCTCTCCTTCCTCTCCCTTCCCTTTCCTTAGACGCGTCTATCTTTCGCATTTCCCGCATTGTACGCACATGCGCTTGAAAAGCTTTCCCTTATCTCGTTCGTCTTCGTTACGTTTTTTCTATCCGTCCAACGTTCGATCCTACAAATACAGAGTCGATGATTAAACGTTTATATATGACGATAGGGGATATTAATTCAATACAATAATCGAAAGATCAATACGAAGGCATTTGGAGAAACTTGTTTAGGATCTAACCGGTAGATGTTGAAACAATAGGGCGTTGATTCGATATTGGGTCAATACTAGAATCGAGATTTTATAGTTTTGTAAGTAATACAATCCGGCGGTCAATCCAGTTAGGTGTTGGCGTTTGAACATTTTCACGCGTGAATCACTTCCTTGGGTTCTTTTTTTGTGTAGCTCGATCGCTTCGCAACTGATTCAGCTCAACGTGAAATAAGTGATTTCCTCGTAGCGCAAACAGATGTAAAAAATATACTTGGTCACTCTCTAAAACGTGTAAACTGAGCTTTCACTATTATTAAAATAAACCAAAAAAGGCTGAATGAAGTGAATAATTGTTAAATCCTGTGATGTGTCTAAAGAATATTCAACCGCCTCTTTTGAACAACGAATAAGTATTTAAATCTGGAACATTTTATGAACGTATTCGATGGATCATCCGTATCAAAGTCCTCACAGCACGGAGTAAAATTTCATTTGTTATTCCTGAAATAAGCGAATTCAAAACCGTTCGATCTTGCCTCAAAAAATAGGCTCTAGTTATTTTATTTTTTTCATAACGTCGTGGCAGACAGAGCGAAAATGTAAGTGGCACACAATCGATCAGCATAAAAAAAAATCGAGCGCTAGCACAGTCGCGATTGACCAATATACGAATATACAATTTCCCCAATGGCCGGTGCGCGCCAGCTACGCTAACAAAGCGAGAGCGCGGAACTGTGAAAATTTCCAAACGCCATTTGCAGCTGTCTAACGTTGGCTCATGCTTGCCGTCTCGGTCTTATAAAGTCTCGCGATAATTCTCTTTCTCTCTCTCTCTCTCTCTCACTCTGTCCCCATCGCGTGTCGAACGAACGCTCGAGAAAAAAAAAACTCGTCGTCGCCCTGATCTCTCTCTCTCCCTCTCTTTACATGTATATATATATATATATATATACTGCACGTGTACAAATCGATACTTTGAGCTGCTTTTACTGCCGAACGAGCTAAGCGTCGCTCTGCACACGCGAAATTAAAGGAAGAGAATTACCTCGCGTTCTTGCGCACATGGAGAAAAATTGATCTCGCATGACTGAAAATCGTGGAAATTTCACTCCCATGACAGTGAATTATCCTTTGCTCGCAGGTGGATAGACGAGAGCGAGCCTCGGCGAGCGCTTTTTACAGCGCGAGCAAAAAAAAGCAAACCGGCAACTCCTCGTTCCTCAGGCATTTAAAGAGTCACAAGTAGTACGAAAGTTATTCAACGCTGAAAGCTTCGAGTGCTGGTATACACAATATATGGACTGGCGGAGCGTCGATCGCAGACATGAGGCGAGCGTCGGCTTTATCGGCGCCACGCACGAAGATTCCTCGCGGGGCTCGCATGACCGAGCGATAATGATTTCTTGAAGTCACGTCTCTTTCTCCCTCTCTCTCTCCCTTCCCTGGGGCTATTATATATATTTTTCACGTCTGGAACGATGATGATACGGCTCTTCTGTGTGCGCCTGTATTATGAGCGCGCGTATGTGTGTGTGTGTGTGTGTTAGAGAGGGGGAACGGCCGGTAGACTCAGCAGGCGATGCTCGACATGCAGTTAATCCTCCGCCGACCTTCGGCTTCTTCTTTTCCGTTCGCCTGCGTGATGTACTTTTTCTTTTTTTTTTTTTATTGCGGTGAGATGTTGTGTATCGCATGCGACTTTTCTGGAATCGAACACGTATTACGCTTTGTAGACGAATTTCGCGCTTGGTTTTATAGGCCTAACGGTGCGTTATTTTAAGCAGAATAACGGGACCATTTTTTTTCTGCTAGCACGAGTGAGGTTGTAATTGTATAAGATATTACCATAACAATATGCTATAAGGTGTATCTTAATTAATGGTTAAACTATCATTTCTATTAAGTGCACTCTTCTAAATGAGTAAAAAGGCATCGATATGTTTTTTCCATAACTTCTAAAAGATTTCTGCAACATCGAGGAAAGTAAAAGTATCGACTTACTCATGTACTGAACAAATTATAACGATACATTATTTTCCCCTTAAAGCGTGCAGAGAACTTTATTCGAGAACTAATTTTTCGAGTAACTCAAATTGATGCATATACAATCACCGCTTCACTTTCACTGTATCCGCAATATTTATGATGCCACAGATTCCCATACCGATAATTAAAAGCATCTTGACTTTAATCGAGCCACAGGCACGAACCATACCACGCGTTCTCTCGCTATACACCAAGTGGCGAGGAACCCAATTACACTTTCAGCTGACCTGAATCGCGTATGTACACACAGGCTCTCTCGCGTGACGCGGATAGCGGATAGCCCGAATGGCATAATCGGCTTTCTCAAAGCCGTTTTAATCGAAGATATACGCAGATCGAGACCTTTGCTAAAAACGTTCGCACTATATGTACATCGATCGTGACTTTTTTTTCTCTCTTCGTTTTTTCACTTCCAACCTCGAATTTGGTCATCGTCCTTTCGTTCTGCGGTGTTTCCAGCGAAACGTTTTTATAACTTTTTTTAGTACCTTTTCACATCGCGCCACAATCGGATGATCGTCAATTAACGAATGTCACTTTTTTATTTCTCTCTTATTTTTAACATCTTAAAACGAAACTCAATCTTTTTTGAATTTATTAAAGATCAAAATAAACATTTTAGAGTTACGTGCGCTTACTTTAGATTAAACGTTTATTTCTGTAAGGTGAAATATACCGCATGCAGTTGCAATGGAGAAGTGAGCACAATAAGCTTCGTGTTCTTTTAATACATTGAATAATAAGGATTTTTACAGAACACCTTAGTGTCGTAGACAATAGTCTTTCACTTTTTACGCAAGGTTTTGAAATATTTACGAGTAGCATCGTTGGAATTGAAGATGCAAGAGAGCTCTAATGTTTTTATGGCGCCATTAGTTCCATCGCTGCGGTGTTCTTTTGAAGAGCATCAACATAAAGCAGATCCTCTGGAAAGGTGTTTTTTCAACATTTAGTTCATTTTGAATGTAAAGGCAGAACTAAAAAAACTGCCTTTGGTTTTTACAATGGCAACAGAAGTATCTTATTTTTTCAGGGTGAAAGTATAAAATTCATTAATCTAAAGTAGATTTTAACGGATGAAAAATGTCTACGATGCATAACTTTTACTATCGAATGTACAGTTATACAGAGTTTTACAAACTGACATGAATAAAAAAGGCATTAGATCAAAAAGTTGATTTCTAAACAAGTTTACACCACACTCATCTAATCTAAAGTCACAAAACGGCTATAGCAGCCACTCGTGCTTACCTAACCTCAAACGTCGATTTCTCTCAATATACATAGCAAAGTAAACCACGAGAGGACAGTGCAACCTTTGGAATAGGTATACACGTTGGTCGCTTTTCGGTCTGGTAGATGCCGATTTATCTTCAAAGCCGCTCGCGGCTGCTGGAAACCCGTGGAATCAAATGACAGGATATGTGGGTTAAAGGTCGACGCGTTCAAATGTAGACGTGGGCATACTTATTTATACAAACGTCGGACGATGTTACGTACAGTGACACTTTTTCTTTATTCGGTGCTTCTTCGCGAGACTTTGGTACAACTGATTTTTCAGTTATCAAACTGACGATCCAGTGGAGATGTAGGTACTTAACTGAACTTTAGCAGTAAGGATGTTTTGGGGTTATACAGAGATTTTTGTGTCAATTCTGTGTTCCGAGCCCGACAAGTCAATGGGAATGTAAGTATCGGAAACTTAACATTGATGGAAATAGGAGTAACACATTTAGAAATTTAACGAATTTGATATTTATTGATATACCTCATTGGAGAATATTTTATCTTTGAACGAAAGTTTGGTCATTGGTAAAACATTCACGCCGCATCGCATAGGAACGAAAGAAATGTTTTCGATAAACTTGACCAAAAACTATCTCCAAGAGATGAAGGCTTCTCTTAAGCTTTACGAGTCTTATACCTGCACATACACCAGAGCTATATAGGGACAGACAGAGAGGAGAAGCGAAGCGAAAAGTTTGCGCCTGCGGCATAGCTATCCAGTCTTCGTCCCTCTGGCTGTGCTGCACGAGGCGAAAAAGTGAAAACGGAACCTGCGGCGCCTCTGCATAACCTCTTTCTCTCTCTCTCTCTCACTCCTTCTCCGTCTTCATCTTCATCTATCTCTCTCTCTTTCTCTCTGTCTCGCACACACACACGAATTTCGTGAGCAGCAGGTATATAATTCCTCCTCACGCCAGAAAAGAGAGGGGCACGAGGTTATACGAATGCCCGAGAATGCCCCGCTTGGGTTTGTATAGCCAGATGTGTATATACCTGTATATATTACATGAACAAGGCGTAGAAGTAGTAGGGGAAGAGACAGAGAGAGAGAGAGAGAGAGAGAGAGAGACTTAAAGTCGTGTTTATCGAGCGGAACCCGTATAGTCGGCTTTCTTGTTCCCTTTAATGCCATGCCAGGCGCATACCGCCTTGAGTCACGAGGAAATAATCGCTTCTGAGAGCGAGACGACGACTACGACGCTACTATAGCCTTTATATCTGTGTGTGTATCTATCTCTCTTTTTTCCTTTTCTTTTTATCTCGCTCTTTTTTCTATCTTTCGACGAGGGAAAAAGACGAGAAGGTTTTCCATTGTCCGGGCGCCACGCGATCGATTTCGATTTCCATTGTTAATCGTGTCAGTTTTTAAGGTTAACCGACTCGATGCGCTTTGGACAATCGATCGCTGCTGTGTTATGATGAGGAAGAAGTCACTTGCCAATCAATGACAAAATTTGCTCTTTCTCGGCTATTCCAGTTCGTTTTTGAAGCTGATTTTCTAAGATCAAATGAAAAACGTAAGAAACTCAGAAAATCTGCTTTTGAATACTCGTTGACATTTTCATTATAATTCCTTGCAAAGGTTGAACCTTGTTTCGGGAAGTGACCGACTAAGATTCTATTGTTTGTATCCAATCTACGAACGAGTATACATTTCCTTCATAAATAATGCGATACACAAGAGTTTTCCTAAGCACCACACGCCTTTGCCCGAGTCTTGAAAATCCATCCAACAATTAGTGTACACGTTCATCCGTCCATCCTTCTATTCATTTTGGCTTTTCTCCGCCAGGAAAGGCCATGATTCATCGCCTATACCGCGATACATCTACGCCGTGACGTTTATTCCAACCTATTGAATATGGCTAATTTGGTGCTCGAAGCTCTGGGGTACTTAATTATGCCATTGTCATGGATAAGATGGTTGCAATCGCGACTATTATTCCGCTGGATTTAATTTGATGAGTGAATAAGAAGAAGAGGAACGAGTGTCACTGCTGATCGGAGCTAACAATATTTCCGATTCTATCCGGATCTCGGGGAATTTCAAAATTCAAATTTATTTCGCAAAAGCATCCGACAATTTTTACCTATTCAAGAAAAGCACGCAGACTCTCTCGAGTCTCACTGTTCACAGGGCGAACAAACTGGCATAGCAACAGACCAGTTTTCTACGTAATTCATCCGAGAATCATGATTCATTCGGTCGTTTCAAAACAATCATTCCGATTTTTAAGATACCAATCAAGTATCGGAATGCTAAATCGCACCGTAAACGATGTATAAACAAGGATTTTGTTAAGCAACGTTCCTATGATCAGCGCATTCTGTATTCTTATTCAAACTACGAGGAAAACTGTCTCTTGATCACAAGTGCGAGCAAAAGAAAAAAGGAAAGAAAAGGTCGACTAATTAGCTCTCGAATCGCTAAACAGTATAATACAACGAAAACAGTAAAACAACGCGGTGTATAATATTAAAATTAGATTATACGCGGCAGGGCGGTATCTCATATGCATATAAAACCATTAACGGCACTGAAACGAGACGCAAGAAGAGAGAGAAAAACAAGGAGAAGAGAGGACGTGCGCACTTCCTCGAGAGAAAGAGAGGGTTAACTAGCTCTAGTCTGGGAGTACGACTATACGTGTACGTGTACGTGTGCAGGCGGTGCGAGTGTGCGCGGGTATATAAGCGATGTCGTAATAAGATACGCTGCTGGCAGGCCTACTTCCTCGTGCCCGTGTGCGACTACTAGCCCCGAGTAATTAGTCCCCGGGAAAACGGGGTCTCCTCTCTCCCTCTCTCCCTCTCTCTCTATCTCCATCTCTCTTCTTTCTCTTTCTCCTCGAGAGCTACCGTTCGATCGTGTGTGCAGAGTCGACTTAGTCATAGTCGACTGCCAGACCGTAATCGCTCTTCGCTCTCTTTCTCTCTCTCTTTCTCTCTCTCTATCCCTCTTTCACTCTGGCTTTACTAGATTATACATATATATACCGTTCTCGTTCGTGGGTCATAGATGATGAATTCTGCAGAATGTATATATCAAATATAATTTGATTGATAAGACGTGAGCTGTCTTGTAACATTTTATTTTCAGTAGTTTCCTTGTATACGTCACGAAAATTTTCATTGTTAGATATTGTTAACTCTACTGTTCTATTCTCACCTTCTTTTTGACTTAAAATTGTAATCAGGTTAATTGTACAATAATTCGTAATAACCATATGTTTCAATCGCATTAACGGTATTATGCTAAACTCAATAGAATTATGTAATTGCATGCACTGTACACGACCGTACACGTTTAAGTTCGCGTTAATTGCATTTTCTTGTATGCGCGATTAAATCTAGAGCTCCTGCAGAGCGGACGCAACTAACTATTAATATTTTGAAAATAATTTCAATGAAGCAAAACTACTTAATTAATTCGTCGCAATTCGCTTACCAAAGACTTGCACAATCAAATTCTTTTGACAGTCGCCGAATGCACCAACTTCTTAGCTCGTTCGCAAAACCAATATATATTTCCTACCCAGAACGAGTCAAAAGAGGCAGAGGGAAAAAAAGCCGAGCAACGGCAAAACGAAATTCATTTGCACGGTCTCGAGGTTCGCAGCACTGCTCAAGTGCTCACAGTAGGAATTACCGTTATTCTGTCCTCGGGAGATGTGTATCTCTACCGGCTGCCTGCCGAGACTTTAGTTTTCCGCTTCGACACCGCGAAAATCCGCTGAGCCACGAGATTTCACTCTCCGACGAGCAGACTTTGACGACCATTGATTCTTTCGGAATTCTGGATCCATTTGCCTGCGAACGATATCGCCGATGTGCTAAAAATTCTGATTCTCGTTGACGTGTGCAGCTGCGTTGTTTTTTAACTCTGCAAAATGACGAGTTCAATTATAAATGAGAGCTCATGAGTATCGGATTTCACGATTTCCGTAGAGATTAGGGCTGATATTACCGAGTGCTTGGTCTAACCTAGAAAGGCAATCGCAAATTTTGATATAGAGTATTGCACAAGGTACTTTGAACATTTTAAAGCGATTCGCTATAATTATTTTATTTTTCCAATAGAAAAGAGCTGGACAGATTAAAGATTAATCAACCAACTCGATTACTCATTTTAACCTGAAAAACAAGATAATCTTCAGATTCAGATATATGCTGTATGAATATATTTAAAACTGCTGTCGTAAATGGAATTTTTATTATAATACAGTATACTAATGTATATTCTTAACTGTGTACACAACTCGAAATCGATGTTTTTAAGAAATTATCGCAGTCACGTTCGTTTACATGAATTTGTGAAAGAATTCCTTATCAGTGCAAACACTTGGACTTGTACCGTTATATATCGCATAACTGATTATGACAGACCGGGGGAAAGAGTGACGCAATCGCAATTCACAAACGTTTATCTGCAAACAAAAATTGGTTCATTCACTCTTTGTAATCTATTAATAAAAATGTTCGAATTTTGCATATTTAAATATCGCCGATCCATTCTTGACAAAGTATTTGAGTTTACTTTTTTACGATTTAAAATTATTCGACGCTTCATATTTTTTATTCCGATCGATAAGAAACTCGCCTCGAAACTCGCTTTTTCCGTGTGGATTTGACAACCGGCAATTAAAAGCCAATCGTTTACATTTGTTCGAGCGTTTTATTTTTCAGATATACTATTTTCTCCGAAATCGAATGCTTCGAGAATCCGTCTTGAATATAACTTCTAATTATAACGTCCAAATAAACTTCCAGAAGTTGATAATTTCTCGAACTTGGAAATGAAGTGTAAGGGTGCTTCTGCAAATTGAAAAACAAACTTTTATTTTGCTGAATTGGCTCGAGCATATGTAAAGTTAATTAAGTAATACTCTATAAATATCTGTTAATTTCATTGAATTTGTTTTTAATTGGAAATATAATCCATTTAATTAGCTTTATCCATTTTATCTGTATAAATACTTATTCTATATTTCTCGAAGTTTATTGAAATAAGACTTTATTTCAAAGACTTATAGTATATGCATGCTCTTCAGCTTGTGTTGCGCCGCACTTTCGACGATCGATTTTGTCCCTACTTCTCTTCCCCTCACAAGTCTGATACTTCTCAAACTTTGAGCGAAAACTCAATTGTCTGTCTGGCGTGATGTGACAAGAGCCGGAGAAGTGTCGCCCTCAAATATCCATATGATGATCAAATTCTATATGATGATCAGATTCCATTGATTTGTTTATTTAATTTAATGTTGGGTTTACTTACTGTATGATGGAAATTAAGTAACTGAATCGCTTATTCTAATTCTATACTGGCTTAGTAGTATTTGAACAATGCTATAAACAGTTTGACATTCTATTCAAACAGTATCCATATCGGATTCAATCATTTATTTAAATGTGGGTAGAAAATAATAAAGTACGAATAACTGAGCTAGAAAACAGTCTCGCATACGTAGAGTATCGTTAGGAAACTTTGTTGAAGGGTAAAGAAATAAGACATAAAAATTATTCGCGATTGTACTATAGATACTTTATAAAGAATATAAATCAATTACCTACTTTATATTTGCTCGAGATATATGGGATTATTATATTAAATAACGTCTTGGTGCAATATTAATAGCATCATTTCTCATATTTAAAAAATGCTTTAAATATTCTCTCTCAAAGCATTTTAAACACTGATGAAAATTCATTCTCCTATACATAGCATCGTCTCGCTCACCCAAAGTTAACCCAATTTCTCTCTTTCAGCCCCTAACGGGTAAAATGAAATCCGATTACATAATATAACTTTCCTACATTACAACCTTGTCAAGCCCCATAAGTTTATAAATTTGATTTTACTTAACAGTTTCTGTTTAGTATTTTATAAAAAAAAAAAAACAAAAGAAATTTTACTCAAGAAAAAGTGAAGAAGCATGACAAAAGATCTAATGCTTATCTAAAAGAGAGAAAGAACATCTGGATTGCACGCAGGTGCTTCAACTATTCCTCGCAGTATAAAAATAGATCGCGTGTTCTCTCTTTCTGTTTCTCTCTCTCTGTCTTTCGCTTATGCATTCTATAGTCAATGTTTAACGACTTTGTTCCACTTATTGTTTCAGGTAAGAAAGGAGGACTTCCGCTAGCTCCTATTCACTTTTACGACGCCGAGGTGCAATTGATTCCACCTTTTTCCATTCTTGTCTCAATCCTTTTCTTTAATCCTGTCTTTCTTTATGGATCTATATCAATTTGGTGAGTTTTTTCATCCTTTTAATTAATTATAATAAAAATTCTGCGAATGGCTGTAATAAGTGTTTGATATAATTTGACCCTTTCATATCTATAATTAAAAATTAGCGTTTGCCAAAATGGAAAACTATTTTTACTTTTAGTTACAATTAAAAAAAAATAGTTCTTGGTCTTTTACTAAGCTAATTTTAATACGACAATTTCTACAGCTGTAGAAAAAAGGAATTATCGATAACTCAATTCGAGCCTCGGAGATTATCATAAGCTTAAGTTTTGTTCCGAAATAGTATCTGCAATCTTGTAGTTGCACGAGATCGTATCGTCTCTGGGATATAATAAAACTTACACTTTTATCTGTTTCAAAGCCGCACAGATAATAATGTTTTCGTATAAAAAATCGTAAAAACGATATCGATAATCCACAATGAAAAATACTAACCTATGGCGGATATTTTACCTTATCTTTCGCGCGCAGATAAAGACGCTATGACGGAAATACATGCGTTCATTCGGTTTTATTTGTGTCACAAGTCCACTTTTCATTTTAAAAGCTTCTTAAATCAGCAATGAGATGTAAAAGGCGTTTGCCTAGGTATCACAGAATTAATAATAACAATTTAACAACAGAAATATTCGGGAAGATTGACTTTTTGTGCCTTATGTGACTGTTAAATTGTACACGATTACTATCTAATAGTTATTCAGATTTATGGGAGAAACTCTTCGTATCCTACATCATCTCTCCGCGTTAAAATAACACAAAATCTAATAAACATAACTCTATTCAAAAACGGAGAGAATGGCGATAAAGATAGAAAAGAAATAAGTTTACATTGCGCATGCACGATACGATTCCGTTAGGATGACTCGCATTTCCGGTTCGAAAATACAAAAAAAAAAGAAGACACCTGAAGTTTCCTAGCCAACTTGCAAGAAACGAGAAGGAAGCTCTAAAATTTTAAACTGTAGACATTTCATTCCTGCAAAAAATTATTTCACTATAGAGCGTTAGATGAGAGAGCTTTTTTGATGTGCACAAAAGATGTAAAAAATTCGCTCATACTTAAATATTTTTATTAATTTGGACTTAATTGTAAAAGCACCTTTATTTATTACACTTCCTTCGAGTACATTCAGAAATATATGATGTACAATTATTTTATCTAGTAAATCTCGTCGTAATTTATGAGGTCGCAGCGGTGGATATATTATACATGCTCTTAATGATTAGCTCTTGTATAAATATAAATGAGATCGTGGATAATTATCTAGCTAAAGTATCTGGCGATAATCGTATCTCTTCTTTACTTATGATATCTATCGAACCTGCAGCTTTTTTATTCTTACTTTCGCAAACTCGAAGCTTTAAATAATAACTGGTGATCCAAGTGCATAGATAAATACTTAATTTCAACATGATTTAGAAATGAATTTGAAACGAGCAACTTACCTACATCTTCATAATTGAACCATTTAACGAAAGGTTGTAATTAATCAAAAATGTTCGCATGTTCATATTTCATTATTTTCCCGATGCGAGAGAAGTAATCGTTCCTAATCCAGAAAACGATTAAGACGCTATAGTCGCACCGAGACGCATAATGTAAGTGATCCACTTGGAAGTGGCTTAGAAGTATTGGACTTGCTCGCAGAGAGACGTCGATAGAATACCAAATGACTTATTCAACATTTGAGAAGCATTCGATGAGCGTCTTAGAGTTAAAAACCGCTAGCTGCGACCTGTACTGTACAATACAAATCCAATCCCCGAACAACAATGGTCAACACAATGTACCTGGTTCAGTCCACATCGTTCGAGCTTCTAATTACATCGCGTCTAACGCACGCCCGAATTCGAATAATTTCCCAATTAATTATCCAAAGTGCAGCGGAGGCGTGCGACTGTCGGCCTCGTCAAATCCGCGGGGTCCAATGACAAAAAGCCCCCACTCGTTTCGCCGATAGTCTAGAAAGCCATCAATTATGCCCAATTCACATCGATAAATTCAATAATGCAAATAGAACGGGAGCAACAAAATCAATGGTTCAAGGTATCTGGACTGCCACGCGGACACCTATGGATGTCCAGTGTGTATATATACATGTATACAGACATGTACCTATAAGGGAGAGAGAAACGCACTCGAATAATTCAACTCACGCGCATAAATTCTCAAGATTGATTCTCGCCCGTTTGTGACATGTGAATCCATACGTAAACACCTATATCCTGTCTATACGTGTACGTGCCCAGCAGCGTATACTTGTGCGCATGCGTCAGACGCATATATATATACACGCACTTGCAGTATGTAGAGAGGTACACATTCGTCGATAATGTATTCCGCCGCACCTACACACACACACGCGCGCGCGCGCGCACAAACTGTTTTGAGCAGAGCAGCAGCAGCAGCAGCAAGCTCTGCAGGCAGTGGGAGGGAAAAAGACATGTGTATGTGTCCGATGCGTATAGATGCGCACGTATCGATGGTGTGCGGAGGTGAGTCGGTGCTGCTGCCGTCGGTGGTTACTCATGCCGGTGCTGCGGCCGCGGCGGCGGTGAGAGAGCCAGAGGCCTTTGACCTCGTCCTTTCCAGCTCACAGACACTTGGGCGCACACACAGACTCTGCGAGTCCCTCCTATTCCGAGCTTTTGTCCCTGCAGCGACTCCCGACATTATATATGTATACGCGTACGTTATACAGGTTAAAGTCTGCCCTTTTCGATGCTCCTGTCGCTCCTGCTGCTGTTACTGCTTTCCCTTTTCTCTCCTCTTCCCCATTATTGCAATTTCTGTACTATATATACTCGCTTTAAACTCGTTTCGTTTTCTACCCTATTATACGCGATGATTATTATAGCACACGCTTTAGTTCACACAAGCGGCTTTTTTTTTCGTTACTTTCGCTTTTCCCTTCAGTTTTTATTTTCACTGCTGGTGCGGAATACCAATTGCTGGAATTTGACGAAAAAATGGTTTTACAAATCGATTCACCTACAAAACGCTTTTTACCAAATTGCTTGTACTACACGTGTTTATGATTACATTTAACAAAGTGTGTTACAATAAGTTTGCGACATATTAAACAGGCCATGTATTACACAATTCATTTATTTTCATCTAAGAGGCAGATAAGATGAGATCATGATTTACCGTGTATTTTCGACTGGCTTTAACAGTACGGGTGATTTTAAATGACTCCGGCTATTCTTCTTTCAATGAAAATTCACTCCATCATTTTCGTTCGGACAAGATTAATGGTAAATAGAGATATATCTCCCATTTGAAAAGTAGCATCGCTGCTAATGGATAAATTATATATTTTACGATCTCGCTTTCCAACCAGAGCTTATATAAAAATAGAACTTTAGAAACTTAAAGGATTCAAAAGCATTTACATGATTCATCGAGCAATACTTGGAATTTGAAACAAAAAAAAAACATTCAATTTCTTCGCAATCAACATTTATGTTACATCTCCAGAAAGAGTGGGTGCCAAAAATGTTTTCAGTATTTATATCCGCATGAAACTACTCCGAAGACATTTAGGTAGTTGTTTTTCACGCCAACGTCCAACTCTCTCTCTCTCTCCTCCCTTTCTTTTTGATCTTTCCCTCTTTTTGGTCTTCTTCAGCTGCAGTTTCTTTTGTTCCCTTGTTTTCTTTTCTCTCCGCGACCTGCATTCAAGACCGACGTGAGCTGAAAGAAACACGAGTTTGTGTCGCACATAGATAATTGTCATTTTATTTTGCCTCCAAGTAGTGTGTTAACGAATAGAATAAATGATAATGTTTGATATTCAGGGAGACTTTAAGCTTTTCTTGTAAGGTGATAGGCGAGATCAATCGTGCGGGCCCGACTCCCGGACGACTCGGTCACCCAGAAAGACCAATAGACGCATCGAGACCTCGACCTAGCCTACAATTGTAGTTTACTCGCATTAATGTTTATATCATTTTTAACAGACTTAAATTATTATCGATAAAAATTAAATTTATGAAACATAATCTTTGAATGAATAGACACTTATTGTTAACAATTTATTTTATTAAAGCCATGTTATCAAAATGATGAAACATTCGAATACAATGTTTTTATATGTATACACGCATCAAAGACTACAAAGTGAAATGAATGAAGACTTTTGAATCAAAATGGATTAGTCACCCCATCTTTAATTGTCTGTATTCCCGCAGAGTCTCTGTATCGATATGTATATTGCTGATATTGCTCTCCCTCTTCCTTTGCTTCGTCTTTGTCTATCAGCGCGGCGGAGCGCAGAAAAAGAGTTGAAAGAGAAGAGATAAAGAGAGAGAGAGAGAGAGCGAAGATGAGACGCCCACAGAAATAGAAGATTAAAAATAGACGCGGCGCGAACTAGTCGAAAAATTGAGGAGAAGCCGGCAGATAAAGTGAGACTTTCCCGCCAATTTCATTCCCCTTTGTCTTATTGTTGTTTTTTCTTTGCTCTCAGCCCGAATACATTGCTTTTTATTGATGATGCTCGCTAGAAAATTTCGATGCCTCGATTATGCATTGTACTCGACGAGATTGATGAACGTGTCCCCATTTTATTTTTTTTTCCTTTGCTTTGATTGGAATAGCAGTTGTGTGCCGAAAAGTCGGCGTGTCTTCTTTCGAACAAGATGCCTTTAAATAATTCTCCAATTGAGCCTCTTTCTACCATCAGTGAACGAATCTTTCTTCATTACAAATTTAAGTGGTAGGAGTGTCATCATAAGTCGCTAAGAAATGACTAAAAGGTAATATTTAATTATGGGTTTAAAAACACGACGGAGACTATACTATCATTGACGAGGAGGAGATATCAGAAGAAATGAAAAGGTGGCGATTTGGTCGGGTTTTTTCGTTACTATAAACATTAGGATGAGCAATGCTCGATTGAAAATCTGCATTTACCATGTTCTAAACCGTCAGGAGCCAATTGTCGTCTTCTGGTCGTCTTTCCTGCACTACAAGCACACTATTTCTGCTCTCAAGTACTGTGTTAACGACTAAGCCGTTTTCAGAATAATTATTCTTAACACAACTCGTGTTTTTTTTTGTTCAGCTCACTGCACGGCGACGAAGGGCGAGAATGAAATAAAACCGGTAAAAAAGGAACAGACCGAGAGATAAGCGATAAACGAAACTTGGCGCGAGCTAAGTGCATTATTGCCTTCCGGAGTAGACAACCACACTTTAACGAGCCTCGAGATTCTTTTCTTCCGTTTTTTTTTCTTTTTTCGTTTGATGCTCGAGTGCGAGATTCTGCGCGACGGGTACATTGGTTTAGGTTGGTTACCCAGAGTTACTTAAATCAATGAAAGTGACGCCCACTGCTGACTTTTTTGCTGTCATATCGAAATGATGGTAGGAGTTTGGTTTGTGTTTTCTTTTTCTCTACTTTTTATCGCAATGTAGGGAGAATGTCACATTCTGAATTATGCATAAAAAAATTTAGTTTGTTTTCAAAATATACCCATTCTACCAGATGATTCAGTCAAGCAAACTCGTAGTTCATTTGCTTAATTGAATGTTCAGCACCAAATGAGCTCAGACTTCAAAACAAGTAATTTAGTTGAAAGTACCAAAGTTGAATCGCAGTGCCAAGATTCAGCCCAGCCGTACTTACTTCTTCCCAATATCGCCCAAGCTCGAAAGTATGTTTTTTATCTCGATCCATTCTCTCTCTCTCTCTCTCTCTCACTCGCTCACTCTTCCGCAATGCACATCGTGTTCTCTCAGCCATTCATAGAGACTCTCGAGTTACGCCCACGCGCGCGCGCACACACCGTTTTATCTCGTCCCGCGATTGCATTATATACCCGCGTTCGATAGAGAGAAAGAGATGGGGAGGGAGGGGAGGAGCGGCGACAGAGCGAGAGCGAGAGAGAGAGAGTTCGACGATTCTTCGCGTCTGCGCTCGCACGCGAGGGAGAGAGAGAGAGAGAGAGAACTGCGGGAGAGTTCAGACGAGTTCAAGTATAATACTGCACGAGCGGGAACTAGAAGTCGAGTTTCCGAAGTTGTTCTCTCTTCCTCCCTCTCTCTCTCTCTGTCTCTCTCTATCTCGCTCTTTTTCTCGAGGACGACACCGCGACGCGAACAAGTTTGACTCGCGTATACGCGCGTCTGTATGCGAGTAAAGCAAGTTGAAAGTTTTCAGAGGTTACGGCAATTTAATGCAGCTTCTATATAGTATTTTATTAGAGCGACTGCTGCTACTGCTGCTCCGGCGCTTCTGCAGCTCACGAGTTTCGACGCTCTTCACGCTTGATGAATGTGATGCGTCAGCCCGATTTTTAGACACCTAATGCATTCTTTGGAATAGTCATAATTTTATTTCAACTCGCACTGCACACTTGAGGAAAGCTAAGAATACCTATGCACGTTCTGTTAAACTGCATCATAGGGTGGATTTAATCCGTTGTCGGTCGTCGATCGGACTGCGCTCGAGTCTAGAGAAACATCGATAAACAACAAAAAAGGATGCGCGGAGGGAAAAAAAATCAATAAGGCAAAGAGAACGAATCGGATCGGTTGTATAACACGCGACACGCGGCTACAGAAATCAGAGACTGCAGGGGACAGAGACATTGGCTGTGCACAGGCGCGTGTGTGTGCGGTGAGACATTCTCGTTCATCGGAGGCGAAGAGGAAACACGTACAACGTCGCGTCGTATTTCAGACAATAAAACGACGTCAGCTCTCTCTCTCTCTCTCTCTCACTCTCCCCCACCCGGGGACAAAGACAGAGAGCTGTGTGAGAGAGAGAGAGAAGCTCGTTATCTTTTAAACGGGCTTCTTTACATAGAGCCGGGCGTGTGTGCGTGAGCTGTTACGTCCGTTGAAATGCTGGGATGAGTGTTGACTCAGCAGTCGGTATTGCACTGTGCGCTGCTATATACCCATACCACGTGTCGCTTTAACTTTGGATGTCGGCCGAGTGCGCGACACGTGTGCACATGCGCCGCTCACGCACGGCTATACAGTGTATTCCTATTGCTTTTCGGTTGAAGAAAACTGTCGACTTCTCGAGTTGCTGCTCCTGCTGCTGCTGCTCCAGCTATTTTTAGGTTTCCCTCGCGTCGTTTTTTTTTTTTTTTTTTGGTTTCGCGTGGCTTGTTGCGCTGGTCAGTGGAATGTAGCTTTGCGAGTGACACGCGTGCGCCCCAGGCACCAACTGATTTTCCCATTAGACTACGGAGCGCATCAAAGGCTTTAGTGCTTGTGCATAAGGAAACAATATCCATTGCGACCTTTGGATTATACAGCACGACGGTATTATCTTGGCGAGTTTTTAATGTCAATTGATAAAGGCCTCATTTTTCACATTTTCAAGGAAACTACTAGAAAGCGTAAATAATCAAATGCAGAAATCTAATCAAGGTGTTGAGGGAAAAAATTTTTCAAGTGCATCTCATAAAACAAGCCGACACTCGTGCGCGCCTCCGAAGACACACATTTCTCCTCTATACATATATATTGCTGCTCGACTCACGTCGGCCGTATATAAAGTATACATATAGAAGGGGAAACTGAACCGACTCCGTTTCTCTCAGTGTTATACTCGCAGCGAAGCACTTGTACAGCCGCCGTAATAACCGCACTCGAACATTCCGTCTTCTCTCCTCATTTCTCTTGTGTTCTCCTTCTTGCTCTCTCTCTCTCTCTCTCTCTTACAAGCAAGCCTGTAACAAACGGCTATAGGGGGACTGGGGGAGTCGCACGTCGCATATAACCTCGACTGCCGCCATCTTACCAGAAGAGACAAGTAAAGAGAGAGAGAGAGAGAGAGAGAGAGAGAGAGAGAGAGAGCGAGTTTGCATCTGCCGATTATTTTCTCTCTACTCCTCTTATTAGGAGGCGCGCGACCGGTTTCCATGCGCTTCCTTTGTCTGCTATATTCTCTCTCTCTCTTCTCCCCTCCACTCTTGCTCTCTCTCTCTCTCTCTCTCTGTGTTTCTTGTTTCTTCGTTTTTGAGGTTAGAGTTGGTAATGGGTTTACGCTTTCTCGCAAGCGTACTACGTACGATTTTATAGCTAACGTACTTAAAGAAATGAAGCTATGAGTCTATGAGGCGCCATGCGCCATACGCCAGCTAAGAGTTAATAACGGCTTTTACGTAAACGCACATTAAGTAAATCCTTGCACAGTTTTTTTTTTCTTATTTATTTATTTACAGCTTCGTGGAAGCGATAATTCAAGTTGACGATACATAATACGTAGAATTTGATCTAACGTTTCGTCTAGTTTCAAGAGCAATCTCCGATGATTCGGATAACAAATATATGTAAAGCAGCGACATTGATGCCAAGTGATGAAACGCGTTTAAAGGACTCGTAAATTTAACATAACCTTTACGAGCGTGATGTAAAATATGCAATTATATGTAGTTAGAATAAAAAAAAAAGTAAAATAAATTATTGCATTATCATTTCTTGCTTAACCTTTTTTTTTATTTCCGATAATAATTCGCACTTTATGTCTGTAGTAATTCTTACTGGTATAGAGCAATAAAGGAGGTTATGCTGTATGCGAAGTATATATATCGACGACTATTTCGGAATCGAGCAAAGATAGGACGCTTTTACTTTATGCTATTCTCATTGAAGCGTTGATTTACAAACGATTATTTTTAGGATCTTTCAACTCTGGTATTATAAAACTCTTGGTAAGTTGTTGCTAATCATAAAATTCCAATTACAAGTCAGAATTTCAATGACTGCAGCTATTTTTGGACGCGACAACATAACCTCTTTGTTCTAATCATCAAATACTGATGTCATTCACAAACTGCAGGTAATCTTTTGTTTCAGAATAGTTGGATGATAACCTAAGTACTCAATTTTTACAATTAAATTACTCTTACGTTAAATTAAACAATTCGAAAATTTTCTTAGAACGTGGCTAATCTAGTAGAACGATTACAAATACGTGTCAGAACATAATTAAAGTTTGATCAGAATTATACGAGAATAGATTAAGATAATTCTTATCATCATTTGTAATCTCATCTATTCAAAGCGTGTAATCTCACGTTAAGTCTTTGATGCATCTATTCTATACAACTTATATTAATTAAAGCCGTGCTCATCCACAAAAATTTACAGAGAATTACGCTCTTAATGGCTCGCACCAAAAACATAATTAGACAAATGTCCCTCTTTTTTCCAGCTTTCCTATTGTCGTACACTCGCCATATAAATCATCCAGTTACGCCGTTCTGCTGGTAGCAGTAGCCAATGGAATGGGATCTTCCAACAATGCGTATACTCTGTATAGCACATATCCAAAAGAATGCTTATAGAAAGCACAACATTTTTCTTTCACTGATGTCGCGTTATCATCAAAAAGTTAAGAGTGCTTGAGTCGGATGAAATGTTATCTCCGACTCGTCCCTTCGCAAACAATTTATCGTGTTGCTTATGACGTCATCGCAAGACTGGATGAGGCTTTTATATATGATTCGTATGCATGTGTGAACATTACATTGATATTCTCGAAGCGAAACTTTTTTCTGAATTGAATTTCTGATACTTAAGTCAAGGTCGAATCGATGCCACGACTTTAAGCAATAATTTTGGCTGTGGTCAAATTTGAGAAATAGGAAGTCGCGGTTGGAAAAAGGAAACAGGTATTCGATTCGTGTGGATAAATTTGAGTGATGGACGATGGTACGAATTTTTGTAGGGGGTTAACGGTTTCTTTTGAGAAATATGCAATGGAGGTATTTGATTCTCAGATTAATGTCGTTGGGGAGATTATAAATATACTTGATGCTCGAAGGGATTTTCTTGACCTTACCGTATATAAAAGGAATGTTTTAACCGATATGAACTATATTTATTTTGTAATGAACAGCATGTAGGAAACTTTATTGCACTTGGACGCTAGAAAGAGGAAAATATAGCGATTAGTTAACATGTGTTATCATCTAAAAGCACCGTTTTCCTGCACCCAAAAAAGAAGAATACGAGAAAACGGAGCGAAAAGAAATAGGAAGAAGGTTAACTCATATAGTCTGTCTCTCTCTCTCTCTCTCTTCTCTCCCTACCCTTTCTCTGTTTATTTAGGCGATCAGGGATATGAGGTCGGCTCGATCAAAGTCGCTGCGCGCGACATCACGAATCCCATTTGCGAATTGCTTTCGACCTGGCGCTCGTTCGCTTAAAAGCGAAGGACTCGACCGAATAAGGAAGCAAGAAAAAGAAAAAAGACGCGAGTTTGCGCGCGCAAAGCGGCTATCGATTCTATCGCATGTAGGGGAGGGCGCCAGTGTTGCACGCACACATACACACACACACACACACACACACACACACCAGGTCCACCCTCTCAAAAGGAAACGAATTCATCCTCCCCCAGCTTTCAAACTTTCCATCTCGTTTTTTACTTCGTGGGCCATTATTTATCTGCTTCGTCTCCTCTGCTTTTTACGACTGCTTTTATTGTAGCTAAGAGGAGAGACCCTTCTTCTGATTTAATTATGTTTAATTGGACTTTTGCGTAATAACGGAAATTTGTTTCTAGCATTTTTATTATGGGGGATCGATGAGATATGTGCATGCGGGCGTTTATGTACAGTTGGTTAAATCTACTGTGCAGAAAGAAAGTTTGAGAGTTGATATTGAGTTGTTCAAACTACAATTTGAACCTTAACTTTGCTTTTATGATCAACGTGCCTAAAAATGTTATTAATTTAATTTTTGATCGAGTCTATTTTTTATATTAATATTGATAAATGTGCCATGCTGTTTAAAAACTATAGCCTTCCTTCTTATACCTTTCAAAAGTCAAAGTTAAATTTTAATAGAAGTATTTTGCACATGCTTTCAGCGTGCAGATAAACAACTGAAGTAATCTCATTGCAACAGAAGAAATTTGATCAAATTTAGCTGACTCGAATGAGATCGCCTAACCACGAAACAACATCTAAATGCGTTATTAAATTCATATATAGTTTGTTATCTCACTACCGTTGTATAAAATTGCATCTTTGAAATCCCATTCCGTCTATCTAATTTAGCCCCCGACACTTACGTGTCCATTTGTCCCTTTCTCTCTATTTCTCTTTTTTCGTCGACCCCCTCGACGCAAGGACAAAAAGCCTCGTACCCTAATGTATATATATGTATATGTATACATGTATATGCTTGGAGTGACGACCTGCAAGAAACACAGGGATACTACGGCTATGACGACGGCGTGTACCATAAGTCCACCCTACTTTGACCCCTGCAAGCACGAGAAATACATGCGCGAAAAAAAGAGAGAGAGAGAGGAATCAAGTTGCGTGCCACGCATCGAAGGACTTTGCCCTCTCTCTTAGATATATATATTAGTCTTGTTCAGACTGTTACTTTGTACTAATGGGGAACGAGCACGAGAAAAAAAATTTCGGTCGTGTCGCGAAATATCGGAGTTAATTTTCTCCGCTTGTTTTTGCTTGTTTTTTTTTCTCTTGCTGCTCATGTCAAACAGTTCTGGTGATTAAATGCTCTTTGAATCACTTATTTACTTACTGCGCATGCACGAAGAAAAGATTTGTTCGATGTCGTAAAAATGATGCGCTGAAGAAAAGGATTCCTTATTACAGCTAATGACTCGGGTACTCAACAATATTCAGAACCATTTTTAAATAGCTTTGAAAAATTTATACTTATTTAATATGTGATGCACACATTTGTTATAAACATTTTATATGATGATTCTTAACGCAATTTTTTTTGTTATTGTTTCAGGTAAGAATTCGTTTTCCGCTTTTCACGTACAACTTTTAATTCTTTGCCTGGTTTGGTTTGGTAAGTATTTCGAAGGTTCTAAATGTTATTTGCCGTTAAAACATGCGTTGCGAAAATTAAAAAATTCGAAGGCTTCAGTGAACATTCTAAACTAAACCTTAAAATTCTACTGGTTAATATTTACCTTTTATTAGTCGGACAGATGTTTTCTGATTCTAGCCAAAAGATTTATTTAACATTGCGATGGGGAAGTTTATTTTTCCCGTCGATAAATCGCATCGTCTGTTGTTTTAACGATGTTTTTTCGGCTAATAAAAGGGAGAAAAAGAAAAAATCCTTCCTATGCTAAAAAAAAGATTCGTTTAACAACAAAAAATATTCCGGTAACTCGTGAAATCCAAAAATATTTACGTTCGATTGAAGTCTCGTACGGCTCGTTCACTCAAAAAGCTAGAAATCGAAAATCAAAATCGCATTCGAGACTTGCACTGCGAGAGGAAAACATTTATCGAGTGTCGAGTGAAAAATAGTCGACGCTAACAAAATTCTTATCGATTCAAGCAGATTCTTATCGATAGACTTTTGATTCGACGTGTTTCACCTCGATAAAAGTATGTATAGGAAAATAATTCAGTGAATTGCGTATAAAGAATGAAAAGAATTAAATTTGAATCATTATCGTGAAAAGATTGATTAATTACTCCATCATTCGATCTTTATTTTTAGCTTTTTTCCGGCAGCCAGTCGATAAAAGGCTGCTCTAAACATTATTTAAATATTGGACAAATGAATTTCCAATAATCGTAACATCGTGCGCGAAAATAAGTTCCTGAAAAAATTAAGGATATATCTGCAGTATACCGCAGCAGCATTGCTTCGACATTACGTATTTATATGCACAGATTGCATGGATCTCAGTATAGCCAAGGATTTCAGTTGAATTGCAGAAATTCTAGCTAACCGGTATTGCTCGGTGTTAAAATTCCTGTAATAGACGAAACGAAGAAAATCAATCTGAAATAAATTATACATTCTATAATAAATAAAGCTATGCATTTATATTATCGATGATACTGTTTCAATTAATATGTTGAACAGGTTTTCATCCAATAAAATATTTATACAAAGATTATCGCCAAAACTATTCAATATTCGAATGGATTGGTTTATTTTAAAAAGAAATTTTTAATTCATATAATTTATCTCAAGCGATGTGCAAACTCAATGCTGGACTAACATGTACTTAGCCAGTATATTATGCTGGGCGAATATTCTACCGGAAGTGCGTTACAGCAATGGAATAAAAAATAGGCCACAAGTATTTCAACATTAAAGAGTAAACATACACCGTAACGAGAAATTTCTCATTTGAAATCAATGAATCGCGATATCAACTGTCGAGTATATGTGTATATACACGCAATTCCCTTGGTATATATAAAAATTCCTTAGTAATTGCCCTCGGGAAGCTCCGGAAAAATCAATACCCCGGGCACAGAGCGAGAATATAAAAGCTGCCGACGTTATAACGTGCAAGGGGAGTAGAGTGAGAGAGAGAGAGAGTGAGAGGGAAGGGGGGCAGAGAGAGAAAGGGAGAAAGAAGAGAAGAGACAGACTGTGAATATAAAGACACACGACGACCACGACGACGACTACAACTACGACGATTCGAGCGACGACTGCTTTAAAGGCTCCTCGCGCGCAGCTGTTGGGAATGCGGGAGATGCGTGTGCAAATGTGTGTGCGCGTGTACATGTGCGCATTTGGTAGTGTGATTATTTGTGTGAGTGCATGTGTTACATAAACCGACGGTCTTCCATCGCTCCC
>UELU01147440.1:47086-96912 GCA_900490025.1 Megastigmus dorsalis
GCTGCAGCTGCACAAAAATAACTTTCCTCGCTTCCTTATCGAACTCCGATGGACGCGCTAAATAAAAGAGCTGCGAACGCTATAGGCGTAAGCGCAAAACAACGGCGAGCCCCGGCTTCTGGTATATACGCGCGCGCTATAACTCGATAAGATTAGCAGCCAGAGTGAAAGAGAGAGAGAGAGAGAGAGAGAGAGAGAGAGGAAAAAAAGGAAAGAAGAAGAAAAGCGATTTTCCCGAGGCGAGCGACGACGGTAGCCAACGGACACGTGGCTTGTGTGTGTGTGTGTGTATGTGTGTGCGCACGTGTCACGGCAACTCAAGAGGTTCTTCTGTATGCGAAAAGGGTGAGAGGAGGAGGGAAGGAGAGAAGTTGTGACACCGAGCCGCGAGTTATTCGTTCTCTTTCGCTCCATTGCAGGCGCGCATGCAGCTACGTGTATACCGGGTGACTGATGCGTCTCACGCGGCCGTGCCGTCGCCTCAGTTTTCCCCCCCGTCGACGGAACTTCGCCACTGACGTACGCTCCAGCTCTTTTTAACAGCTTTCGAAGAAACGCCCGCAGGATTTCTTTTATGACTTTTCAGGCTGGCTACCATAAGACATTAAGGTGAAGAAAATCTTCGAACGCACATCGTTCATTTGAATCCACAACTGTCGACTGATTGGTAAACGTTATCAAAACAAAATTGTAATAACCAGAGCTCATTTTTAAGCGATCCTGAAAAATCTACCGACTGGTAGGATTTCCGGAGGCTGACAGTAGTCGACATAACCTCTAGTCGGTGTGTTAAAATGAGAACTCAAGCGCTCACGAGCCACCCAGTAGATGAGGGACGGCGTTCGGCTCGCGGCCTGGCGGCTCGCTTACATTTGCATTTAGAATCGCGAGCGTGTACAACTCGACTTGTAGTAGTAGTAGTAGTAGTAGTAGTACCAGTGGAAGGGGCTGAAGTGGAGGGAGGAGAGGAAGAGAGAAGAGAGAGAGAGAGAAGGACTTAGTTTCCGAGTAGCGTGTCTGGCATCTTCGTCGGCGTCGCGCGGCGTGGGCTTGTGGCTGGCATGCATTATTCACGACCCTAGACACACGCCGTTTCTCTCTCTCTCTCTCGCTCTGTATCTGTCCCTCGCTTCTCTGCGGCTTTATCCATTTATGCGTCTCTTTCGTTATCCGCTTATCCGTTTTCCCTTTTCGTTCGCCCATATCAGTATTTCGTCTTTATAAATGCAGCGCGCGCCGGCAGAAGCTTCTTTATCGCAGCTATCCCAAAGTCCCCCTCCTCTCGTTTCTCGCTCTTTTTTTCTCCCTTTGTCTTTGTAGGCACTGCCCTTACAGAATGTCTTTTACAGCTATCAGTGTATATATATATGCCCTTGCTTTGGCTGCCACCGCCGGCGCGTCTAATTGTTCTTTTAGCACGAACCGATGCTCCCGTTGAGGTTGGGGTTGAGCTCCAAGAGATGTTAATTGATTCGATTTTATAGAGGCTTATCGCGTCTGTTGGTCGCATGCTGGACTCTTGGGATTTTCTTTTCCGCGCAGTTACCAGCGCAGCCTTTACCATTGAATTTATGGCCTCCGCATTGTTCTATCCCGGGTTGTGAAAGTGGATGGAGAGGATGAGTTTGGAGCAGTTCGTGCTCGGAATACGTTGCCAGCCGTGCTATCCGAAGGTCGAGCTCTCGAGTCCCGCGCGCTAACATTAGAATTGAAACAAAAGGAGGAATATCGTAAATTGATGTTGAAAAACCAAGTGGATGTGTGCAGCGGATCGGTTAAAACTGCATCCTTTGATAAACTTGACATTTCGTCGAAAGCATCGCAATAGAGCCAGCGAATATAGGAATGCAGGCCAACGCGTGTGCCGTCTATACTACACGCGACACCCACCCACGGACACTCGGATCGAATTGGTCGCTGCCAAATGAATTGATCTCTGGACATCCGGTCGACTAATAAAAAACCAAATAAAACGTTGGCTTCGGAAGTGGCGAACCAAGTCGTTAAATTATTCCTCGCACGAATCCCGTGTCGCTTTAAAAATTCAAGACATACACACACACACACACACAGGCTCGGACAGCCATTACGAGCGAGAAACGTCCAGTCTAATTTCGTGAGCCTCGTCAGCTCGTCTCTGCACATGCAAGCGTCCAGCATTGATCCAACGCTGACCCCCTACGCATTGCCTTATACTCCATGTATAGATATATTTATAAGGGCAAACAGACTTGGCGATTCTCATCTCGAACCAACTCGTCGCAGTTACTTTAATGCGCAGAGAAAAAGGTGCAACGGCGTTTGGAGGAAGAAGAAAACCCCAGCGAGTTGTGCGATTACGCAAGGTGAAAGTCAAACAACTCTTTGGCTCTGATTCGGCGAGCTGTGCTCTGTGTGTACGTGTGTGTGTGTGTGTGTGTGTGTGTGGGTATACTTCGTGACTTGGCCGTTGTCGTGTTTTATCCCACCGGGGGGTATACAGCAGGATTTACGGCCGATAGCCGGAGAAAGAGAGATGGAGAAAAGTTGTCGGACGAGACGGAAAAACCGGTTCTGTTATAGCGAGAAGCATCGAGCCGGTAGCTTCCTCTCCGCAGCGACGTGTCTAATCGCAACCGTGAGAGAGAAAGAGAGGGAGAGAGAGAGAGGGACGTTACACTTGGCTTTTACTGGGCCGAGACCTCGTCTCGCCTCATCCTCCGCCTCCTCCTACTCCTCTCCTTTTTCTTTCTCGTCTTGCCTGTCGCACTAGACTTTATACCGCTTCATTTTCGCGTTGCGCACCGATAGCCATCGGACTTGTATCGGTTACGACATCGAGACGCTCCTGCTGCTGCTGCTGCTGCTACGCTGCACGGTAGCAAAAAGACTTTTGTTTTATTGCATCGAGCGGAGCTGCACCAGATGGCTCGATGCGCCTCGGTCCGAGTGGAGATTTGGTTGCTGATGCAACTAGATATTCACGTGCGTGCAAGCCTTGGGGAGCGGAAGAGCTGTTGACACGATGATGATTGTCTCGTCTTCGTGAGCAAACCGTGTTGATCCCAACTAATGCGTTTAGAGCTTCGGTTGGCGCATTCATTTTTGAGTGCGTACAATTTATGACACTGGTTTGAAAGATCTACTTCGGACATGACTCAAACCTGTTCCATTTTCTGTCCTGTCTATTTTTATGCTCTATCGATCGAGAGAATTTTATAGTACCAAATAAAAAGAGGATACGTAGATCTTCTGCAGTAGTATGTAAACTCGATTTAAAAATAAATGTTTTTTATTATTATAGTTTGCTATGAAATCTCGTATATAGGTATCAGAAATAGGAACGTGCAAACAAATGGGTAATCATATATTGACATGGGTCTTATAAAATCACAACCGTAGAATCGTGCTTTCAAGGTTGAAGTCATAGTTTGATATTGAGTCTAAGAATAGATGGAAGAAGATGTCCCTTTATGCATTTACAGATTGGACCTTGGCATGCCTTCGATCATATAACTGCAGTAATATTTCTGCAGCTCATCAAGTATTTCTAATTTGAATGAATAAATACTTATGTCCACTTAACGGTTGGTAGATAACTTAATAATATTTTTATTTGCTTGCGTTCTGGTAAATGATGATAATTATTCTATGTATCTCAATTTAATATCTGCAATGGATGAATGGTTGTCCGATGGGTCACTACCGAAGCCAATTACAGTTCCATAGCGCAATTTGACAATCTAACCGGAGGTAAAAACTTTCTTCGGTACTGCATCCCATGAAACCTCGAACATCTGTCAGCGGGATTCTCAGACGTCTCTAGGGTTCGTAAAAAGTAAAGCCACGTCCATCTTAGGATCTAATCACACTTATCGAGCGAGCCACACACAGCTGGCGGCTCTCTAGACGCTTCTTTTGCAAGGATTCAGGACTGGCCCGGCACATAAATCGCGAATAACGACCGCTGGATGAACGCCGCGCGAATATATACCGTCGGCCATTAAATGCCGCTATATGCCTCCACGAAGCCACGAAGAAGAAGAACAAGAAGAAGAGAAGAAGAAGTACAAGCAGTGGAGCTTCGCGTTCCGCAATTATATTCACGGCACTCATCCCTCCTCTTATTTCTCCTTTCGCCTCCACCCGCATATTCACCAGAATCCAGAAAGTTTAACGGATGAAGTAAGTTGTGGGCCGCAAATCGGATGACCTTCAGTGCGGTAATAAACTGGAAAGTTCAGCGACTGCAGGAGGGACTTTGTTCATCTGAGGATTTTGGTTGGACGTAGACTGCGGTATCGTAGATGCAGTACGTTGGTTAAGTTTGGGGAGATTTGATTTACTTTGATCACCTGAAAATCAAGTTGGTATTAGCTGTGAAACGATCTATTTTATAATACTGCAGAAAATGTTTCTCAGATCTGTTTGCAAACACTTTTGTGCAAAACATTTCATCAAACACACATTGTTTCACGTTTCAAAAACAGCCAACTTGAAGAATTCTTGGCACTGCATCAAGCGATGAATCATTACCAAACATTACTCAAATTTTCAAAGTCACTCATTCAAGAAAAGCACAATATCCGATTTTCTCGAACTCGAATTCCAATGAAAATCATTAGTCTTTCTCTCTTTCTAAACATCAAGTCTTACTTTGTCCTGACGATCGATAAAAATCAGGATGACAATCGAAATCCATTTTATAGCCTCGAGTGCGTGACTGGGGACAAGAAATAAGCCGCGTGTACAAGTTGAAATGAATGTCTCTCTCTCTCTCTCTCTTTGCGCGTGTTCTGATTCCTTCTTATAAAGCAAGAGTAGCGATAAAAGATCGCGAGCGAGCGCAAAAAAATGTGGGTCGCTGCACGAGCAAAAAAATAAATAGGTAAATCGCCGTGACCTTGTTGAGAGCTGCTAAGATTATTACGAGGCGATGGAGAGCGAGAAAGAAAAAAGGACCTTTTTGTTACGTATAGAGCTGTAGGTTTGTAACTATTGGACCGTTTTTGCGCAGCTGCTTACTTTTTTAAATGATCGAAGAAGAAAAAAATAGCGCTTTGACCTACACCGAAATAAAGAATTCGTTTTATTTGAGGGTATAGAATCGGATAGGTCCAATAAGCAAATGTATTTTTGTAACTGTTTATAAATCACGTAGGTACTCGAGACTTATTGTATACCATTTACAAAGTAGCGAGAGTATAACGGAGATGAATCCGAAGAGGAAAATTGCACTTAACCTTAAAGCACTTAATTACAACGTGGCAATAAAATATTTGATGCGACACAGACATCCATAAAACATCGCGATAAAGATAATTCTTAGAAGCTTAACAATTGAGTTGCTGCACGAAAGCCGGCATGAATTATAAAGAAAATGTTCTCTCTCCAAGGCTCGAGTACAGCATCGCCGCGTCCAAGCGCAGAAGATTCACACTCCCTTTCACCGGAGGGAAAGTCAACAAAGCGACGTCCAAAGTGCGTGGCGCGTGTGTGGCGCGAAATAAAGAGCCGCTGCACCCGGAGAAATGGAGCAAAGAAGAAGAAGCGTCGCTATCGCCTCGTGTCGTGCTCCTTCGGCCTCCGTTGCACCGCCTGCCTCTTCTCCTGCATCTCTACAGCGTACATCCCATATCGTCATCTCCTTGACTCGCGAGTCCGCCTTTATCGTGTGTACTGCACATGACGCACGTGGGTCTAGCGAGTGCACAGATTTTATACGGAGGAGGAGGAGTAGCTACGAACACACGCGCCGGATCTCATGCGACACGTTCAAGGTGTTGCGAGCTACTATTATGTTATATACCGCGGCTGACGCCATATATCGCCGACGCGAGTTCGCGCTGACGCTATTGATCGCTTCGCATTTTGGATTTCGCATTTCGAATTCAAGCTTAACATTGGGAATATACTGGTTTTACAATTTTCGCGCCATGTTAATTTACTCACTGACTTTTGAGCAGATCGAAGAATAAGAATTGTAATTTAAATTGTTAATCGCGGCACACGTGCAGTCCTTACTTCTTAGCGGCTGAGTTAGCAGGAAAGTCGAGCTAGAGATTTCGATCATAAACTTCGAGTTTATCAAGTTCTTTAACTAAGGCATTTATGGAAGTAAATAAAGTCGGTATGAAATTTTGTTTCTGTCTACTTTGAGATAAACTTCTTATTTCGCATAAACTCTCCCGCCTACACAATTATGACTTTCGCGTTAAAATTGAAAAACGCCCCAGTCTTTTAATCTCAAGAGACACTCGTAAAATATTCTATACTCGTATAATATATAAAAACTGCGTATCGAGCATTGTAAAAGTGCAGGATAGCTAATATTCCATATAAAAACTTTTTTACTTTATATAACGAGAAAAGAAAAAGATTAAAAATTCACTACTACACTACTACAGATCTAGCCTTCCATTCTTCCGAAGCAGTCCAAATCAAATGTCTGTCCAACACTCGTCTTTTTTCACTCTCGCGGCGTTTATCGTAATTCAAGCGCGCGAAGTGGAAGAGAGGGAAAGGAAGGAGGGGCTCTTTGTGCACTAGAGTCAGCCCAGGGTAACTCTCTCTCTCTCTTTCTGCGCGTCAGCGTAAACGTAGACGTGGGCGGTTATGCCTCTGTGTCTGTGTGCGTAAGTGTGCGAGTGCGTACGCACGCGTTCCGAAGATATCGGCGAAATACGAGTCGAGCCGCGAAAACACAAACGATTCGTTCGAGCGTCATTTGCTCGCGGCCGACAGTCCTGCCCGAGCCCTCAGAAATTCGCTTGTCCCGCTATATCCCACCGATCGATTGTTTTCATTCCTTTTTTCCAACTTGCACGGCGATGCTTCGGACCGAAGTTTCGTTTTAAAAAAAAAACTATAAATATTTATACTCGTAAGAAGTATCGAATAGTAGTTGGATGTTTTTGATCTGGCATGACTGGGACGTTTTTAATAACACACACGTGTATATCCATGCATATTGCAGTTGTTGATCGAATCGAGAAACTTAAAAATAGTATCTGGAAAACTGACGTCATCGCGGCGACATCGCTATCAAGCGACATCCAATGCGCTTCAATGTATATATATAAGGAAGAATTGACAATACACATCGGAGACATTTGACTTTTTCGTTTGCTCCCGATATATTCAAATTGGAACGACCGAATGAAAAGCAACCGAAGCGAGGAAAGAAATATGGAAAAGACGAGCTACACGCTTTTACGCAAACGCAGTGATGGACTTTGAACTGTTTTATTCGTCCGCGCGCGCTCGTGTAACCTTGTCTGCTTTATTTTTATGCAGGCTAAGTCGCAAGGTTGCGAAGAAAGTTGAGCTGCTATAATTTAACGTTTTCGCGCTGTTTCATAAAGTTCGCGTAATTGCGATCTTTAAAGAAGAAAAATGTGAATTGCTTAACACTCGCGCAGCAGCTCGTTTTTAACTAGATATATACGCATATGAAAAAACTTGGCTTCTCGACCATTGTAGGTATTTAAATTAATGCAAATCAATGTTAAGAATCTACGAAATCAATTAACAACATATTTTCGGAACAATTAATAACGCCGCATTACTAGGTATTTTATTTTTTAACTAATATTTTATGACGTATAAATATTAAATGTGGGTTATTGCAGTAGTACGGTTACTTTAACTTTTAATAAACTACTCTTGACCTTAAAATACCACGCGAGCTGGCTTTATATAGCATTGTCGCGAAAAAAGCTTTGTAAGCGTGAAATGAAACTTTGGTAATTAAATTTGTAAAATTGCAGCTAGTATAGTTGTTGTTTAGCTGTAGAATTTAAAAAGAAAATACGCCGTGCAGTACACAGGTACAGAAATTTAATTGCCCAGTGAATTGAAAATTGTGCCGCTTCATTGTTCAGCTTGAAAACCGAGTACACAGTGAAATGTGCATTTACAGATTGCAATTACATTCCCCATAAATTCAGCAAAACGATACAGAGAAAATAAAACGAAGCTACCGCGATTGACCTACAATCTTGAATAGAACAAAATCCACGTCTCGTTAGGTTCGAGTATACAGTACCAAACTACTGGTCGCTTCCCCCAAAGCTGCACCGACTCTAATCCGCTTCTCGAAAAGCAGCAGCTGCTCGCGAGCATTTGCCAAAGTATCTCCAAGATCGACAATTGCGCGGAGTTGAACTCGTCTGCTCGCGCGTCGAGGCAGCAGCAGCAGCAGCAGCAGCAGCAGGGCTGGGCCAGGAGTGGCGGTGGCGCCGCGGTTAGTCGGTTTAGCCGTCTCCGTCCGAGGCCAGGAATAGAAAAGCTCTTTCTCCGCGCCGTCCGAGCGGAAAATGTAATCGGAGAACGCGCACCGCACCGACTTCCCCCGGGCGCATTTAGCCTACGAGCCTGTGGCGTCTCGCCTCGCCGCCCGCGCCGCTCCTCGGATATACTGGATCGACTCTTAGCCATAGGTATTGTGCTCGGATCGATCCCGAGTTTTGCCTACCCTTGAACTCAACCTCCCTGTACGATGCAGTTTAGTGAAAATTCGTGTGAAAAATTTCCCATCGGCGATTCGAGAGAAACAATCGGCTATAATACTATAGGAAATAAACGAGCGGGAGAATCGGTTGGCTGAGCAGGTGCGTACCTATACTCGCGTCTGCAGCGGCCCATCCCCAACTAATTAACGATCGCGCCGCTGTAAAGTCGAAAACTCGAGAGGCAGCACTTGAGAGCGTAATTAATGTTTGAGCATCCCCGCGCCGCGTAATAATCTGTTTAAAGCGGCCGGCGTCGGCTGGTGCGCCGCGGCTAAAATAACAACGCACGAGCCGCGCGGAACTCGAATCGCTCCACGATTCGCGCCTCCCCCCGAACTTCGCGCCGATTCCCCGAAAACTTTAAATGAACTAATTATTTCCCGCGAGGAAAGTTGTTATTACGGAGCTGGGCCAATAAGAAACATACCTCGCGCTCATTTTTTATGTGACTCGAATGACGCCGCTCTATTCGGTATCTCTTTCTGTTTTGATTTTGTTCGAATTCAGAGTCCAAAGGTGACGGTTCTGATGGACTGATTGCTTTTGTCCTCTGACCGTTGTCTCGAAATTGGATTGCTATTTGGCGAATTATGTATTCAGACGCTCACTTTTCATCCTGTCTTATCTTTTAGCCAAATCAGAATTTCTGATAATTGGGTACTATTCTATCGGATTGCATGAATCTTGGAATACTAATGACGATCAAATGACATCTGCAGGCAATTTACATAATAAATTTATCACGTCGTATTTCAGATGTAATAATTGGCCTACTTATTTTGCATATATTAACAAAGTGCGTTTACAGATTTATACATAAATGTTATTAGTGTTATTAGGGTTTTCTAAGCAAATGTTGCTTTACATTTTATGTAAAATCAATGGTAATTGACTTATGCAGCTACAGAAGAAAGTTAGTTATAAAACTAGCGCAACAAGTTGTATATCCAGTTCAGAATTAAAGCATATTTCTGTACATTCGATTAAATATTAACAGTTCGTATTTGTCAAGTATTTAACGAATAGATCTAATAGAATTTAGATGGATTTTTTGACTCGAATCGAAGATTATTGCGCTATGTATAAACTGTAACCGAGCTTTTTAGACACTAATCCGCACATCCAGTTGAGTACAGCCAATAAATTTTGAACGGTGTCATCAATTTTGAGCAACGTGTCAAAGCGCAATCTCGCGAAGATCCGGTGAAAATAACGATAGCGATAATGGGGGATAATAATAATGGTCGGTCGGTCGGCGATACATGCATTATAAATACAGTGAAATCTGAAATTCGCCATGAGCCGTTTAATTATGCACCGAGAGGAAGGAGGGGGGAGGAAAATTATACCGAGCGTGTGATTGCGAATGTAATTTTACGCTCGCCTCAAAAAGCCTCGGGGCGACCGTATTAGGCATGCACAACTCTATATCGCATATATTCTATTATGCTTGCCGACTATTCGACGGTAATTAGATACCGCGAACTATCGAACGATACGCCAAATCAAATTTGCATTCGCTGCATCTCCGCGTATACTGATATAATACTTGCGCGATAAATGATTGTTAGGTTGTTTTCTCTGACCTTAAGGTTGGCGGCATTAGGCCATATTTTACTTGAATTAAAATCGATCAAAGTTTCAGGGATATTTCTTTCGACTTTTCAAGAAGAAGAGATTTAATCTTTCATTTCAATCAAGAGTTTTTTTTTAGAGTCAAAAGGTACCACAATTTTAATATTAAAAACGAGCTTTTCAAGCAATTACATTTGATATATTTGAAACATTAAGGGAAACAAACGCATCCGGAAAATAAAACTTTTTTTCACAAGTTTACAGCCGGTTTATTTTGTTTGTTTTCTGAAATATTCCAGATCCTTCTCTTTGCCGCGAGGAAAAAAAGGGAAATTTTTACAGCAACCGCTATAAATCAATTCTCTTCCGTTTCCTCGGCAAAATTTTACTGTACACGTGGGAAAAATTGCGTCACGCTGAGTGCAATTTTCTCATGCCGGCAGTAAAGTTTTGTATATACCGGTAGATGCTCAACGCGTATATACGCTTTTATAAAAAAAAGGCAGGTAGGATAGTGCGCAGAGAAAACTCGCAAACTATTTTTTGTAGATAAATATTGTACAGCATACAGTGCAAATTGATGTTATAACAATGCAACAGTGTCAAGTAGCTACTAAAAAGCCTTTTAGAACTTCGTGAAACTATAATACTTCCTAAAACTGTAAAGTCGATATTTGAAAACAATATAGAATTAACAATTGAAGAATTAGTCTAAACCTATAAAAATTCTAAAGCAGTAACTCTTTCGGCTAGCGAGAAGAAGAAGAAGAAGAAGAAGTTGAAGCATCTTTTCCATCCAATAAAGTCCATTCGTTCCAAGGGCGTCATTTTCCAGGCCAGATAAAACGGAAAAAGTCGTGAAAGAAATCATAAAAGTTGGTACGCCGCGTCGGTGGCCGGCGGCGTCAAGAGCGAGAAAAAGGAGCGCGAGAAAAAGACCGAGTCGAGCCGCACGCAGAGCAAAAGCGCAAGAGAAAAAGAGAATCGCACCAGAGCAGAGCGGAGCGGAGCAGAGCAGAGGGCAGCTGCTATATATCTGGCCAGCTCTCATGATTATGCGATAGAGATAAATAATTTATCGCCGGACGTCTGGCCGGTGGCCAACATTTTCCCGTCGCTTTCGTTCCGTCATTCCGCGACAAAGGGACAATGCAACAAACTCGCCGTCGTCTCACTCGTGTGTGCGGCGTGCGCGTATAGTTGTACTATACATAGGTATTGGAAAGCTTTGGACGACGCGGCGGCCGCCGACCAGAATAAATATCGCGCTAAATTATCCTCTATAATTAAACGAGCCGCGCAATTTAAAGCCGATGACTTTGTTTACACTTCACGAGCTCGGAGTCTTCGATCTTGGAGCGGCGCGGATTGTTAATTCCTCAGCTCTGGCCAAATATTTGCGCTTTATTTCGACTACCTATTATTCCCTTGCCTCGTTATCTTTCCGTTACTCATGCTGTTATTATTTTATTCATTGATTTATCAAATGTGTTGGGTTCCGGCTCCAAAGCCTCCGAAAGTTAAATATTTGCCATCGCTGCAATAGTTTGAGCAATAGAGTGATTTACGAGTGCAAACGCGCAGTGAAGAATCGGTCATCCGCTTAGAACAAAATATTCATCTCGAGTAGAAAATGTTTCTGCTTACATAGTTTAAACTTGCTGTGACAATGCTTTAAAATGAAGGAGAATTTTATTTTGAAACCGTCTGGGAAAAAGATTGGCCTGCAATTACTCGCACGGAAAGTAAAGTTGGCGAGGTGCAGAAACTATGCTAAAAGTCACATATATATTTCTCCCGCAAAAGTTAAAATTCTAGTCAACATGTAAATGAAGAGCCGAGCCCGCCCGCGGAGACTAATACGAATTTCCTTCATAAATTCAATGAACTTTCTTCCGCCATCTCCGTCTAGCCGGAATCACGTATTTCTCTGTAGCAGGGATATTTTTCAATTTTCAAACTTTATCTCTGCGCCAACACTGTAGCCGTTTCTCAAAGTCAATTCCCGCGCGAAGAGAATAAGAGACGGTCTGTCGTTGGTTCGAGTCGCAGCGGCAGCAGCGGCAAACGGCTCGCAATAGGAAATGATTAATAATAAAGCAAACGCGCGCGAGCAGCAGCAGTAACGGACCCTTGCCTCGGCACACAATACAAGAGAGAGAGAGAGAGAGAGAGAGAGAGAGAGAGAGAGAGAGAGAGAGAGCTCGGCTCGAAGCTACGAACGTGCGGGCGTCAAAACGAGGTTAATCACTTACGCTGATCAGCATAATTTTAAATTGAATGGAAATCGCCGCTCGTTGAATAATTGAGCGGGATTGAAAAAAATTACTTTCGACTTCTTCCTTTAACTTATGCAAGCGCTGCTCAACGAAACAACTCTCCTCGGTCTCTTATCCCTCCGCGTATCTCGAGTGGTTGGCTGCGCTGCCGATGCCCGGCGACAACGACTGCAGCGATAGCCTCGCTCTGTCTACCTATACTTATCTATCTAGTGGACCGCCCTTGAGAATCGCTTTCAGTCCACTTCAATGGAAAAGCTGTTCTCGTTGCTGCTGCTGCTGCTGCACCTCTAGCTTATATCCGAAGAATCTGCGTTCGCTTATTCTCGTGTAGCAAAAGCTCCGAATCCCAGCACTTTGCAAAATCCGGGAATTAATTAAGTTTTGGGCTTTTTTGTAGCCGTCGGAGGCTCGACCGGTCGTTTTTAATTTCTCCCTACCTTCTCCAACTCCGTTTTTTTTTCCTTTACCCCCGCGAGACATCGAGCGACGCATTGTTTCACTTGGCTCTTCATCGCCAGCTGGCTTCTTTTTCTCTCTTGCTGCTTCTCTTTTTATCCTTTCATTCGCGGCCTTTCGTTTTCTGGCCGCTTTTTTTTCACTCTCGCTCACTCGCGGCGTCGGCTGCATAACTACGACATCGCTGATGATTCCTCCCGAGGCTAAGACGGACGGAACGCGACGACTCGAACAGACTTCGGAAATTGAGATTTCGCTCCCGGTCGTACAGTCCGCCACGAGAGTTATTTACTTAAGCTACACGTTTTATAGTGCTAATGGCTAAAGCCGATACCAAAAAGTCCCTATTTCACTTTGACGTACGGCAAGCCGTCATTACGATAATGCGATGATAATGAGTTTGCTTTTTAAGCCATAAAGCGATAATTCTTTTCTTGTAAAATTGAAATTTAGTGTAGCTTTGTCTAAACAAAGGGTGTAAAAAGCTTGTGCTTAAATTGAGTTGTGTGACAGAAAACAAAAACAACATAATTAAAGTTTAACTACACAAGAACTCTGGATAGTCTTAAATAATATTTCTAGCTCTAAAAGTAGAATAAACTTACTCGTATACTCGGTAAGAAGATCATCACTTTTATAAAATATCAGTAAGTAATTTATGCTGAATACATGGTTGATAATAAATATCACTTTCTAAAATCCTAGATGATAAGAATAACTCCGATGTAGGCGACTTTAACAAACTTTCTTAAAGTACAGTTTCTCCGATTCAAATAAAGTTTTATTTATTTAACTTGCTTAGGGAGATTTATGCTACAGTCTTATTAATCATCCAAACTCTGTTATAAAAATTAAGATTTTAACATGAATTTTTATCGTGGAAAAACATAAATAAATAAAGTATAGTCTATATTGAATTGAAACGGCTCGCTCGTATTACGACTAATAACCGTTGGAAAATTAATATGCAATGTATAAATATCATATTTTGAATTTAATCAGAAACGTCATTAGCCAGACGTGAAAGTTATCATATCTCTACTTTACGATGCCTCGGTTGAGGATAAATTAGTAATTCATTTACCATGTTTGAATAAGTAGTTTTAAAACATTGGAAAACATCTATATCATTCGTTTTTCCTACAATGCAAATAAATTATTTTTAAACGGTAGACTAATTTATTATTGTAGGTAGTCTAATTGAGCATAACATATCTTTTACTAAAATGTTTATTTCGTGTTTCTGTTTCAGGTAAAAACGAGACGGGATCTTTGGCCCTGTAAATAAACTAGTAATTTATTTAATTTTACGTGGACGTTTGGTGAGTCTGTTAATTTTTCCAACGATTCGAAATGATGCTGAATTTTGAAATTAGGTAAAATAATTAATTGAAAATGTGACTTGGAATAATTTAGACCAATTAGACGGCAGGCGAAATTGGCGCACAGCACAAATCACTTATAAGTACTGCAATCGAGTTATCGAAGCATCGAGCGGCGAGTCAACGTCTCGTCCAATGTTCGTCATACTTGTATATCGTTCAACTCGATACGGACTGTCACCTTAAAGAAACCTATACAGCGCGAATGAGCCGACAGCAAACTTGAAATAAATAAAGAGAGAAAAAAGGCCAGGAGAGATAGAGACAGAAGAAACGAGAAGTAGGAGGTGGAGGCTGCAACCGTTTAATGAAAACCAGCCTCGGTATATCGAAAAACCGGCTTCTTCTTCGCTCCTCTCTCGAACCTCGTCGTCGGCATCGAGACCCGAGACTCGGCTCAAGCTGCAAAACCGGTTTTACCGGTTCTCTCTCTCTCTCTCTCTCTCTCTCTCTCTTTCTCTGCCTCTCTCTTTCTCTTTATTTATCCTTTTATACACCTCCATCGCTTTAAAAGAAGATTGGTAGACATATATACATATATATATATATATGTCTATAGACACACACACACACACACATACACACATACACACACGCAGCACAGACACAGCATATACATACAGTTCCTCTCTCTTTTTCTTCTTATAGGTAGGTGTATATACCGTGGCATATCTGATCCACTGATCTCCAGACTCGTAACGCGAGTTTAACATACTTGGCCTTTCTGTATAAGTGAGTGCACTTATAGGCTCGTGTGTGTGTGTGTGTGTGTGTGTGTGTGTGTGTGTGTGAGTGTGTGTGAGTTGTTGCACGATCTCCTTAAGGAGCGAGACAAACGATGCACACCCACGTATCTTTCCTGTCTCTTTTCTTCTCTGTGTGTATGTTTCTTCCTTTTTTTTTCCATTACCTTTGGCGAAGGGAAAGAAGGAGAGAAAAAAACTTGGGGGAAGGGATTGCCTTTTGTGAAGGAGGAAAGCGTTCGAGTGGCCGAGAAGTGGGGGGAGAGAGAGTTACGACGTGCGAGTCTGATTTTTTTTTGCTCCCCCTTCTTTTGCGTATTCCTTTTTGCCGAGAATTTATTGAGTGTAATGAAATATACAATGCTCGCGTGTAGAGACTCGCTCTTGTTGTTATTTGTGCAGAGCCGAGAGCTCTTGCCGTATAGGAAGGAATACGTTTCGATGCTAATGAAGCCAGAACTGTTTTCAGCTCGTTTCGGTTTCGTTGAAAATTTCGCAAGGGATTACGCTTTTTGCGACGACTGTTTTAAGAATGGAAAAAAGGAAATACTTAGCCTCAGTTTATAGCATATAGTTCAGTCGACAAAAGTAGTCTTTCTATTTGTAAAGATACTTAGCCTACTGCTTAAAGAGGCTGTGCGAACGTAGCGAGTCAAGTAGGTACAAAACGAGTTGCCTTGTTATGAGCTACCTCGACATTTTCATTGCAAATTAATTCGAAAACTTAATAAAGTAAGCATCACTATTCCAACCATCACGAGTATGCCGTTTCCAGGAGGGTTTCCTCGATGGAGCATCCATTCATTAAAAAATGCATCGACGAAACGAACGTCAACGAATAAAACAATCCTGCATCCAAGGATAGCTGCACCGCGAGCGAATAACTCGAAACGCCCTTGGAAGCTTCCTCGGTTCGCAACAGCCCTAGAAAAAAAAAGCACGAGGAAGAAGATGAAAAAAAAGGGGTGGATGAAACACATCCATCGCAGCCCTCGACCGAACCGAAGCATCATTCAAAGTTCGTCGACTTGGCGTCATTAAACAAAGCCAAAAGGGATTCGAAATATTCTGGAAAAGGAATTGCCACTAGACTCGGTTCTCGTCTCTTCCTCTCCTGCGCAATTAAAAAAAGAAAAAGAAGAAGGAGGAGAAGAAGAAGAAGAAGTAAAAAATGTAAACACACTCGAGGAATCGCCGCGGTACAGCATCGTCGACCTCCTCTCTGCGCGTTTCTTTTCTCTCCATTTCATTATCTTCTCTTTGCCGTGGCGGTTGGTTTTTTTTTCTTTTCCCCCTTTTTTATTTCTGTCCCTCCTCATCGGAATTTATCATCCCACTTCTTGGTCTTGCTCTGGCTCGGGACGCTCTTCGCTCTTCGACATTGTGCAATTGAACGCCGTCGAGAGAGACAGGGAGAGAGAGAGTCAACGATAACGAGACTTTTTCCCGCCGCTTTTTGTCTCTTCCATTCTTTTGCAGTGAAAGACCGCGTGTATGTATGGATGCGCACTGGATTAGTATCGATACAAGACGCATATCCGTCGCCCGTTGGCTACAAAAAACTTGCGAACGACGCATAATTTTTTTGGATTGCATAAAAAGCACAACACATGCTTTATCAATTTTCTATTCTCTCGTGTCATTCAATTTTGACTTTTCAATTTTACAAGCTAATCGAGTATATAGGTATTATCTGTGTTAGTAAGTCTTACGCATTAAAAATAGAATAGAGAGCAATCGGAAAAATATTGCACCCCGATAAGGCTGCAGCGTAATAAGTGCAAACCTGTTTTTCCAAAGGAAAAGGTGCATTAAATGTAAATAAATCTCTCCGCACATTAAGCAAATACAATCTTATATACACCGCGCAGGAGGCAAGGCTCGTAAGAAACTAGAACTGCATATAATCCGCAATAATCCCAACTCTTTCCGCGCTACACCGCAAGAAAAGAAGCTGACCGAAGCTGCAGCAGCATTCTACAATAAAAGCAAACCGTCATTAGAAAAACTCGGGAGACCAGCAACTTCCTCTCTTGAAAAGTCTGTCGAACGCCTGTAATTTCTCGGTAATTACACACTCGCACTCGCACGCACAGGCTTGTGCGCTGCAAGCAACGGTATTCAAGCCTCGAGCTCTAATTCTTTCTCGTCCGCGGCGACGCCGGCTCGGAGAGCGAGATGCGCGCCCGCCCATGTAATTTTATGCGTTCCGTCATATTTCGACTCTATACGCCGCGGCTCGGTGGACTCGGGCCTCCCCGCGCTCACGCACATGCGCTACTCTCGCCTGCACTGCATCCAGCACAACGAAAAAAAAAACACCCCCGACGCTGCGGTATACTTAGAAACCCGCGCGCCGGGGACTCACGCCGAGAGGAAAGCTCATTTATTTTTAGCCAATGGCAGCCGACTCTCTCGCTCGTACGGATTTAGGATGTGTAACGAGTTACGAGCGATTATCGAATTTTGCGATTTCGACCCTTTCGGGCGCACGAACGATCGTCGACTGCATCTATCCAGCGACGATAGATAAGAATTGGCTCGAAACGATGAAAACATGAAGCCCAATGGCCGAGACCTTGGACAAAGGACACGTTTTCGCAATAAAATAATAGAAATGGAAATTTTACGAATGCTAATAAAACCAAACGAGATTTATGCGAAATAAATTCCATATACAATGCCCTTTTTCGTATACACAAGATACGGCGCGGCGCGGCGTAGGACAACTCGTAGGACAATGCACGAATGTTTAGATCGACAACTTAAAATCAACCTAAAATCACGCACAAAAACATTCGGCTGCTTCCTATGCAGGCTATACGACGAGCCGAAAGAGTTGGGTTGAGGGGGGGGGAAAAAAATGGGAATAAAGAAGGAGAGAATAATCGTGGGGGCTGGAGGCTCTCTCCTCTCATCGTCAGCTGCTGACTGGTATATAATACAGAGAAGCCAGTTCCCTGAGAAAAACTAAGATACCCGGGAGGCGAAACAAGCCGAGAGAGCCGGAAATTCGAGAGCAGAATAGGCACGACGCACGCGAAAGCTGCTCTTCTTTCTCTCTCTCTCTCTCTCTTCTTTTTTTTTTTGTTCCTCCATCCTGCGCCGCCTTGCCGGCGGGCAAAAGGAATTCGAAATTGCCGCATGACGACGCCATATGGCGACGAGCGGCGACGACGACGACGAAATCTGCGACTTTTGTCTGCAATTGCCAAGCAAGAGGAGATTCACTTTCATCTTCGCTGAGATGCGAGCTGCTGCGAAATCATCCTGGAGGGGAGGACGAAAATCAGGTGGATCCTCGACTGACAATATCACCCGAGATTCGCCCATAAATTATCGTCTGAAAATCTGACTAAATTCCAGTTGAAAAGTGTACAAGTGCAATCGGGACAAAAGCAATTGGAACTCAACGAATGAGATTCATTTACGCATTCGCAGCAGAATCGAGCATTTCGTGCAGGCATGAAAACTAATAAATAATCCGCTTGCTTATCGGTACATCAGGGTATAACACGGTATAAGAAGCGCAAAAGTCCCGCAGTGACGCATTGCAAAAGACTCGCGCAGCGCGCAGAAAGAGTACAGAGGTCGAGCCGAGGTCATCGAGCAGAAGATGCGCATCTCTTGGCGACGCATCCGATGAGATTTCCACCCGAGAATCGCCTGCCACGGAATGATTGATTCCGACTCGATGGCAGAATGCGGATGAATTCAAATGGGATCGTTCGGTGCTGCTTTCATTAGTCGGGTATCCATCCATCAGTCATTGACTACTCGCTATAACGTCAGCCCGGTCAGCCACATATAAATAAATCGGATGGAAAGAGTAAGGTGAATCCTTCGGAGGTATTGTTCTCAAATGTCATCCACATGCATAATGCATCGAAGCGAATCCCTTGGGCTTCGCGATCAAATGCACGAATCGAGCTTGCAGCCCAAAGTGATCTTCTAGCTCATCTGGCTGCAGTGTGGGACTAACAGGAAGGTGTAATCCCACGCGAACATGTTCCTAGTGTTTTCCAGCGATGCGGCGATTGTAATGAATGAGATAACACGAACAAGTCAACAATACGAAGCCGCGAGATCGAATCGTTTCTTCCATTACATTCACGATCTGTTCAAACCCATCGACTCGATAAATCTCGCAGAAAGTTCGCATCAGCACCAAAGGCCAAATTCCATTTGCACGTATTCAGTCGCTATCCAACGTATCGTAACAGAAGCGCGCGGCGAATCGAAAATTCGGCCAGCTCTCGAGAAGGAAAACCGTTCTTTCAAGGACAAAGTGGCGATATTCTCTCGTGACACGTCGCACGTCCCGGCTACGAGTCCAGAGCCGCGCTACAACACCGCGCACACGTACATACATTATTTATACTGCAAGCATAACTGGGCCCATCAAGTATTCCCGTCGCTCGTGTGTGGGTATAATATAATGCAAAGTCGGGCACGACCTTAAAGCCATTGGCTCCTCTCTCGGTAGCCGCGGCGGCGGCGGCGGCGGGGACACACACATGCCCGCCAAAGAGCTACTGAGCTACTATTACACTCTAGACGGACAGACTGAGAGAGAGAGAGAGAGAGGAGCTACCGAGCCTGAGGTCAATTGCCCATGACGTCACGCGGCTACGAAACCCGATAAATTCGATGATTGAGACCGAGTCGCAGCGACGCTTCTCTCTTTCTCTCTCTGCTTTTTTTTTTTTTTAAAGCGGCTCGAGCAAACTGACACGACTATCTTCTCGCTGGCGTTGCTTTTTCGAAAATTACCGAGCCTCGGCTTAAAGTGCCAGATCAAGAGTGCAAGTGGTTGCGGTAAAAATTGCGCCCTTTCCATCGATTTTAAAAGTCAAGCGGTGCATCTAGTCAGTCACGGACGCTCAATTGTTTGGCCCCTTCTACATCGTTAAACAAGATGGAATTTACAACAAAGTTAAAAGTCCTTTCTTTGGCATACCATCCTTCGTAGACTAATTCAAACATGTTGAAAGTACCAATCGTCCGAATTAGTTTTTACCCCGATCCACGACGAAGAAACGGTACGGGTAAAAAAAGCGAGCTGTATCGTGCAGCCATTCGCGTCGCAAAGGGCGAGAGGAAAAAAAACGTCCAAGAGAGCTAAATCGAGCGTAAATCCGCTTGGGAAAAACGAAACCCGAACGAAGAAGAGCCGCTTTAAGTTTGTGTGAAACTATTCTCGGGGGACATTCTCTTGAACGAGCGCGAATCCAAACAGCCGATTGCTTTTTTTTGTTATTGTCGCACACCATATTTCAGCTCTTACATATTTCTATCCGCTGTTTTAATTATAAACATCGAATATTATTGCTATAAAATTTGAATACCACGTTGGATACTATATTCGCGTAGTCATGGTCGATGATTTATCGACAAGTGCACCTTGTGTTCCCGTGTCCTTGTTTGCTCGCGAGCACATTATTTTAAAATGCAAAATTAAATTAGAATTTATTTGTTTAAAGCGCACCTCGCGAGAGCAATCAGCTGCGTTTTATAAGCGCGAAAAGGCAAACAAAATCACTGATCGCGGTTTATTAGCAAAGACAAGGCGGCGTATCGGTGAGCGTGTTTTCGAAATGACGCCCAAGCAAGGAAAAAAACAAAATGATTAGAAAAACCGGTCTCCCCGCGGTAATGTACGCAACTATCGATCGACCCGGCGCTCGCCGACCAAAGTCAAGCATATACAGAGCGAGTAAAGAGTCGAGGAAAAATTTGAATCTGCAAAATGTCGAAAATGTCGAGTTGGAGGTCAATTCCCGGTGCAATACGGTCGTTCCACCTGTCGCGACTCCGCTCCAGCAGCACGAGCCGCCCCACTATAGTCTTCTCCCTCCCGTTCCGTTCATTAAACGCGAGCGCCGCCGCCGCTGCTGCTGCTGCTGCCTCTCGGTCATTAATGGTTTTGCTCGAGTTTACGATAGAGCAAGCGAGGAGGGAGAGAAGAGCCATAAAGGCGGAAATGAGCCGGCTTATATGCGACCTCTGCACGTCGATCGTAGGTATATAAGTGTACTCGTACATATAGGCCGGCTCGCACCGACCGAGTCTGCACTGCGGCGGCGCTCCACTCTCCGCGAGAGAGATTTCTAAATTTTCACTTTGAGAACAGACCAGTTTATGCCCCGTTATACTCTAATTTCCAACGTTTTTCTTTTTCTTTTTTTTCCAAACCAAGAATTCACTTGCTTTTGCCAGTGATTTATGCAAACCTTTTGCCCAAGTGCAGGCTTATTTATTTCCTCCATAAATTTAGTTTCTCCATAAATTTGATTGCTGCAGCTATCGCCGCCTATCGTTAAATTCGTATTTACAGTTTAGACCCGAGCTAATTATGAGTAAAAGCTAGTAGGCGATACTCTCAATTAAATCAATGAAATTATCTCCATAATAAATTCCATAATTTTCGAAGATCGAGTGCTACTTCCCTCGGCTACTTCGGTCAAGACTACCGCGTGGAAATTGCGTAATTCCCATGCACGACAACAACGGACATTCGACGCTCTGCGAAATCCGAGAGCAGAGAGAGAGCCGTTGACGTTCACAATTATCGCTCGAGCAATCGTGACTCTCGTCGCTTTTATCAGAGCTGCCTTAAAAGCTTTTGTGTCCACGCGAAAAACTTTCCAGCCCAGCGACACGTGCGCGCACCACAGCCCAAGTCCTCGATCGAGCTTATCGGTCGCGTCTCGCGACGAGCAAACAAAGGAGGGAACCCAATATTATATGTATATCGTGTACGCGTATATAATACACATAGGACGGAAGCTGCGATGGAAACTCGGGATCTCGCAGCTGTTGTTGCTGGAGTATAAGCAAGCTCGACTTAAAAACCGCGGCGCAGCGATTATACCTCGCTCGGGAGAGTATCGGTTAAGCCGCCAATGGGATTCGCATTAAACTCGTCCGCTGAACTACGCCGCAACGGTATATATACTCCGCTTAAGGAATAATAACGATGATAACGCACCAGTAGCGCCTTTTGCATTTACGATAACTATACTAGTCGACGTGCACTGCTGGCGCGATGGCTTTTTTCACCGCCGACGATCGATCCGAGCTGCGCTGCTGCACTTGAAAAAATGCGGACGCGTGAAAGCTAATGAGCTGAGTGTTTGTGCAGCTTCTCGGAAAAAGATCGATCGGAGGAAATGTTCATAGTTTCTGCTCGTGCAGGTGACGAAATTTTTTTTTTTTCATCTTCCGAGTTTCATTATTCGTTTGACTTTGATTCTTGGCTGTTAAGTATTTAACAAAGGTTAACGTTTGCTCAGGTTTTACTCGCAAATTGTGACAGCTGTGCGGGAACAGTTTTTCTAGTGAGAGCCAAGTCTCACTCGCTAAATGTCTATACATAATGCAGTCGAGTGTCTGTATCAAAATTCTGCTATTCTTTCTTTCTAAAGAAAGCAAGAAAGAAAGAATTTCTTCACATTCACATTTAGTAAATCGTGACTTGAATATTTTTTACTCTTACCTTACGTACTTTTCTCTCGGTTTCACAAGCCCAACTGTGACGAAATATGAATTTAGATCAAATAACATTTTCGACAGTATTAGTAAATACAATGGAGAAATTGTTTCCTCGGCATATTATAAACATTGATCACGCTTGTTTAATAAATATTGTAGAGAAATACGATTTTACACAATTTTTATTATCTTGAATAAAAAAACAGTTTCCCGTTTTGATGAAATTTTGTAAGCTTACAATTCCTTGTTAGTGCAAAATAGCAGGTGAATTTTAGAGTTCGGTGTAACAATTTTTAAGAACGTTCTTAATTCAAATTGTAAGCAACAAAAAATCGATTCTTAATATTATTATTGTTTCGCTGTCTAAAATATCTCATCTTCCTCTTATTCACGAACGAGAGAGAGAGAGAGAAAGAGGGGGGGAGAGTCACAATCACCGCATACACCCATAATTCTATTTTTAGACTGACATGTAGATTTGGACACGTAGGTATATAAGTCGGGCCGGAATTCGTTTATGATTCTCGGGAGAGGAAAGTGGAATTAGCCGAGCGGAAAAGACGACAAAATCATTTTATCGATAGGCATAGCGCGTAATGAAACAGGAAGTTTACTATATTATACCTAAGCTCTCGCGTGCGTTAATTAAAACGATTCTCGGTCTCCGACTCGGCATCGCAGCAACGTTTCCACGTTTGCACTTTCACTCGCTCACCGACATATTATGTACGTGCTTTTAGCCGACCAAATTATCGCCTTCTAATCACGTGATGGCATTAGCTTTTAGCGCGAAAGTGGATCACAAAGAATTGGATTCGTCATTTTTTACTCCCACCAGCCTCTGCACCAGCTCTGCAGCTGGAATGAGTTTGGACTAACTTTGTACTCCTACAATTTTCTGGCTTGAAAATTTGAAAGCTTGATTGCGTTAAAATAACCCACGGTAATGGCCGAATACGTAGCCTGGATATAATCGGTTCTTTTGTACAACTTGTCTCTCGTGTCTGTAGAAGCTATTATTGTTAAAAAAATAGTTTTTTAAGCGATTAAAAAAAAATTATAATTACAAATTCAAGTACTTAGGGCAAAAACAGTTTTCTGTCCAACGGCTGCCTTATGAATTTCAAGTCCAAAAATCATTACGCACACCTCGTAATTTCCACTTGAGCAATAATGGCAGTACGTCGCAATTGTCATCAGCTCGTCTCGGGCCGATAAGTGCCCGAAGCAAGCCGACGTCGTCGTCTCGCTCGCTGGCGCGCGATAACCTCTTGCGCTCCCAGGCTATCGGCGATCCGACTTCTTTTCCTCGTGGCGGCGCCTCGAGAGAGCTGCTTTTCTTTGCACGCCTTCTCGCCTGTTTCTTCGCTTCCATTTCGTTCCTTCCTTATTTACTTTCAACACCATAATCGAACGCAACCAACAGATTATAGGTGCCGCGTGCAGCTCCAGTCATTCCTCAGCGGAGGAAAAAGAAAGCGCAGTCTTTTTTTATTTTATTTAAATACTAAAGTATCGAGCGCCTAAATATAGTTATTTTAGACCTATATAAAATAAAATACAAAATATCTTGCCTTTTAAAGATACAAGCATTATTTATAAAGCATAATCTTCGAATGAATAGACACTTATTGTTAAAGCCGTGTTATGAAATTGATGAAACATTCGAATACATATACACACATCAAAGACTACAAAGTGAAATGAATGAAGACTTTTGAATCAAAATGGATTAGTCACCCAATCTTTAATTGTCTGTATTCCTGCAGAGTCTCTGTATCGATATGTATATTGCTGATATTGCTCTCCCTTTTCCTTTGCTTCGTCTTTGTCTATCAGCGCGGCGGAGCGCAGAAAAAGAGTTGAAAGAGAAGAGATAAAGAGAGAGAGAGAGAGAGAGAGCGAAGATGAGACGCCCACAGAAATAGAAGATTAAAAATAGACGCGGCGCGAACTAGTCGAAAAATTGAGGAGAAGCCGGCAGATAAAGTGAGACTTTCCCGCCAATTTCATTCCCCTTTGTCTTATTGTTGTTTTTTCTTTGCTCTCAGCCCGAATACATTGCTCTTTATTGATGATGCTCGCTAGAAAATTTCGATGCCTCGATTATGCATTGTACTCGACGAGATTGATGAACGTGTCCTCATTTTAGTTTTTTTCCTTTGCTTTGATTGGAGTAGCAGTTGTGTATCTTCTTTCGAACAAGATGCCTTTAAATAATTCTCCGATCGAGTCTCTTATCTCGAACGAACGAATCTTTCTTTATTAGAGATTTAAGTGGCAGGACTTATAACATAAATTGCTAAGAAACGGCTAAAATATGTGTTGATTAATGACCAGTTTAAAAATCATTGTCTTTTTCCAAATTCAATTTCACAGCAGCTTTTTTCACGCCTGTATGACCTTATAAATTGGGAAAAGTAAAAATCAGACGCGCATCTCTGTTGATAAACTTATTACCGGACGCTCGTGCTACACTTGCTCTCTCTCTCTCTCTCTCTCTCTGTCTCTGTCTCTCTCTAGAGCTTTTAGCAAAATTCGCGGCGGAGACGACAGCAGCAGCAGTCGACGAGGAGGAGACGTCGGGAAAGAGAAACGAAACGGAGGCGGTTTGGCGGCGAGCCAAAAAGCCCCAGCGGCTCGCAGACTCTCTTAGGAGCAGTGCCAAGCGATATCGAGCTTCGAGCCTGCGAGAAACTTTCTTTTCTCATCTCTCCTCTCTCGCATACTCCATTTCCCTTTCTCTCGGCATAAAGGAACGAGAGAACGGCCTGATAATCTAATTGCTGGGGGGGAAATGCCGTTGACCGCGATCAGAAGTTTGCCTAAAACTCGACCTGCACTACGATTCAGGGATTATGCAGAGTTACGTGATTCTAATGACTAAATCGTGTACTTATTACTTTTCTTGGATAAAAACTTGTCGACCACGGAGTGAAATTCTATCCGATAAAGCAAGTATCATTTGAATTCAAGATTACTCGACGTTGAGTCTAGAAAACTCGACGAAACCGATCAGTTTACGAATGCCGCACGCACACTCGAGTCTGGTAGCTGTTGACAGCCAGCCAATACAATCAATCAAAGCAGCTTTCAAACTGAACATCAATAAAACTTTTTACGCTGAGATTAAAATAAAGCAAGCTTCATTATTCCTCGCTGCGATTACAAGCTTGACGCTAAAATTATCGAGAAACGCGGGAAAAGGTCAGTTTAGTCTATAAACACACGAGGAAGGGGGAGGGAGTTTATCGATTAACGGCGGAAGACACTTTGCAGCAGTGAGTATTTATATATTTGTATATTTTGCGTAATCGAGTGTGTAATGGATGTATAATGGGATAATACGAATGCTTTGCACTGATCCGGATGGAGAATTTATTAATAGTTAGGGTGCAACCGAGTTCAAAGGCGGAATTTCAAGTGTCTCGCTAAATGATATTCAAGGGTTTCCAATAGGTAGAACAAATAATAAAGCTTTGGACTATTTTGAATATTGCATGCGGTTAGACAGGGAAAATTGATTTATCATTTTCACGAGCCCCGTACGTATACATCTCAAAGCAAGAGAAAAATGAAACAGCTACACCGAGCCATGTAAATTATCCTGGTCCTCAAAGCGATGCGCAATTTGATCTGGAAAGAAGCTAAAAGACGACAACATCAGCCCTTGGAGTAAAAGTGGCCAAAGCCATTAAAAAAAGATCCTGGCCAATCAAAAAAGGACTTGCTCTGTTCTTTTACCCTCGCGCGATCCTCACGACGATGTCTTCTGCGCCTGTAAAACGCCCAGTTTTCTGCTTTCATCTGTTCACCCCTCACAAGCACAGATGCTCACTCTCACACACACACACACACGCTCGTAGCCTCCCTGGCACTGACCCAAGCCTAGATTTTACTCGTCGGCGGTCGTTCGCCCTCGCTTTCCCTCCCTCTTTCCATCTCTCTCTATCTCTCTCTCTTACTCTTTCTCTCGCACACCGGCATTTAAACCCTTTGTAAAGGCGATTCCACTCATCCCCCATCCCTCCCCTTTTAGTCCTGCCCTTTCATCCCTATCCGCATCCGTGTGTTTCCTGGTCCTTCCTCGTCCGTCTCTGTCTCTCATGAGAGACCCTCTGCTATATCGACCGGAGAGAAATTGTACACCACCACAATGTACAGGACTACAACGCCAACACCACCCTTGCCTTCCCTGCTCTATACTGGGTGTGACGTGAAACATAGCTTGGAACGGTTGGAACTGCATAGCTTGAAAATTTTCCATTCTTCATATTCCGATTGATGTTGTTCAGGTGAAAATTAATAGGCACTAGGAGTTACCGAGATATTTATTTCTCTATTCGTACTCTAATGCCAAATTTTAAACGACTTTTCATGCTCATACTATCTGGACGCTTGAGCCATATCGATCAAAGGAAATGTTACAAAAGTTTAGAAAATTAGAAATAATACAAATGGGTCTTCGTACCTTTTCAATTGTTATCTAAAAGATAAGGATTTAAATTGAAACTCGAGTTTATAATTTAAGATCCAAGCCTAGGCCATGTTAACGCTTCTGACACCATCAAACGCAGTTTTTTCATTCTCGAAATTCCAATGTTTGCCCATCGAGCTTAAGTTGCGAGCGTTACCGAACTTCTGAGCCACCCCGTAAGTCTATCCCTCCCCCCTGTGCCACAAGACCTCTGACATACATTACCGGACCAGTCATTAATGCAAGAGAGAGAGAGAGAGAGAGAGAGAGAGAGAAATATAGAGAGAGATAGAGAGAGAGAGAGAGAGAGGCCAATGCAGGTTTGGCGCCAGGGGTTGCTACCGAAACACAATGGAGCCATAATATGTGTATATGCGTGTATGTGTGAAGGAAGGGACACAGGATGGTTTCGAAATTCAGCGTAGCAATGCCGGATAAATCAAATTTCGAGCTACGGCCTCACACCCAACGTTTAATCGATGCCACGTTCTCTTCTATATGTACAGCGGGCCTGCATATGTGCGTGCACATTCTACTGTGTGCGGCTTTATGTATAAGCGAGGATTTTCAGGGGGATGTTTTTTATGCTTTTTTTCTTTTCAGCCCATAGTCTCGTCCTTTTTTCCTGCTTTTTTTTTTCGCTCGTTGCGTTGTGGAGTTGAATTATTATAGGTATCGAGGGAGATGGGCCAACGGAAGGGATGTATTAATTGATTGATGAAGTTTGCATTCGTACAGCCTCGATGAATTTGTTTTATGAGTTACGCTTTTTCTTTAAACCTCGCTTCATGTTACGATCTTTTTGTAAACTTTGTTGTCAATGAATATTTACGTATGGAATTCGTTCTCTTCGCCAACTAAGGTCATGAAAAAATGATGAGCATCTGCTGTTAAGAAAGTACCGTTTCTCTAACCTCTTCATCCAAAATTATCCATGTTTCGGCTCTAAGCCGAATTCACCTTGAGCAAGGAGGAAAAAAAGTCGGTGCAGCCATCAAAGCGCCATCTCGTAAATCGCGTGGAGTTGGCGTAACAGAAAAAAGTGCGCAATAATAACCGGCGTCTGCGTCGGGGAAAACTTTGGGAAAAAAAGGCCTCTCCCTCCCACCAAGTCGTCGAGGGGAAATAAAAAGTAATGCCGCTCCCCTCGGCTGGCGCACAGGTTTTACGAGCGCTGAACCTCGCCTCGTAAAACTGTCCTCGCGACTGCGGCTCATTTCCACCCGGAACACGAACAGCCAAGATCGCCAGGCCTGTCGGGGAGGGAAGGAAAAAGGGACCCAAGCTCCTAGAGGATATTCCGCGCCGCGTTAATTGTATGGCCTTTTTATCTATGCATATATGCACGTTAGAGAGAAACTAATATTGCCTTCAAATTGCTCGATCTATTCAACGATTAATTACTTCGGAGAATTTCGAGCTATTTTTTTCCACTTTATTTGCTGTTACGTCAACCTCGATAAACGTGTCGTTGGCGCTTTATCGGTTATCTAATCGTGGCTCTTTGCTTTGATTGACGAATATTTTTTTAGATAACAGCTTACGACAGCAATAACGATTAGGTGCTAATGAATTAATGCTATCAGGAAGGACGCAATTAAAAAATAAAAGCCGCTTTGTTCTGCATTAACTATTCTTTCAGATTTATGTAAATAATGGAATGTGGTGCTCACAGAGATAAACGCGGATTCAGCTGGGAAATACTATATTTTGAAATATGAGTTTACACGAATAATTCTCAGAGTAAAATCAATATTTGCTTCGAGAATACCTTTATATTACTGGCGCATTACTAGAGTTGTAATTCCATGCTTTTCGCTTTTGTTGGCTACAGACAACTACAAATGAGAATTTTATTAAATGCAAATAAACTTTTACAAAACCAATAAAAGTTGTACTAAATGTTTAAAAAATATAATTTTGTAAATCCAAGCGTCTGCTGTACAATACACGAACTTTTTTCTCCCCCATACGTAACTTCGTATCACATCTCATGAAGTCGCGTACAATAATCGATTTTCAAAGCTGTTAATTGAAAATTACAAAATCACCTTCCTGGTTTTTTTTGGTTCAATCGCAACCGTAGCCTCAGAATCTTTGATTCAAAAGAAAGAGAAAGAGACGAGAGGAAAAATAATTCATACAATCGAGCAGCAGCAGCAGCTCGTTATATTGGCATCGTCATGAAATAGAGGGTAAGGAGAAAAATGAGCAGCAGCAGCAGCATCGAATCGAAAGGAGATTGCAGCAGCAGCAGCAGCAACAACAGCGAATGCAGTGGGTCTCAAGGATCAATATATACTCGAGAGATCCTCGCTTTTCAATTACATCGCTCAATTACTCCTTGCGGCCTGTATAACGGTCCTTTCGCCCCCACCTCCTTCTCTTCTTCCCATCTGCGCGATAAACCGCAAACTCTATCTGCCTGCCTGGCTGCCTGGCTGTCCGTCTCCTTCTATCTTTTACACGCTGCATTAGAAGAACCGCCATAGGCATTCCATCAAAAATGCTTCTCGGGGCTGTAATTTTCGTTACCTTTTACGACCCGATGCATCTTTTGCAATTTTATAACGCTCTTTTCTTTTTTAATTCGCCTGCTCAACGTCATTATGGTGATAAGGTTTGGCATGACCATTAAACAAAAATACTTCCAAGTATTTGGATAAAAGGAGAATTTCACTCAATCGGACTAATTAGTTTTCGAAATAAACCCAGGAGTATTGATTTCGAACTCGAATCTCTGGAATAGAAGAAAAAACTAGTGTGTGTGTTTTGATAAAAATTGCGTCAACCTGCAGCAAAGCACATTTACTCGTGTAATAGTTTTTAAAGCAATTCCTATCACCGATCCGCAAGGTACCCTTGATTAGAGTATTACACGCTCGCCTGCAAACTCATCGCTAAACCGTACTTGAACTCGGCAAGCACGAATGCGCAAAATATCTCATCAAAGTCCAATTGAATAGCGTTCAATGCTTTTCACGCGGCGAAGCGCGACCTGCACGTACACCGACAACTCGCTAATGCTCTCGTATAGCCGAGGTTCCTCGCCACCGCGGGAAGGACCAGAAACAGCCGAGAGCTCGTCTACCGGAGAGACTCTTTGAAAACAGCTCTGCAGCGCATCATCCCCTTATACGATCCATTATCGCGAATATAGCCGACTACTGGCAACAGAGAGAGAGAGAGAGAGAGTGAGGGGGTGGGGGGAAAGAGCCACCTCCACCGCCGCCATCAGCTCGCCAAGCTCTTAATCGTCCATTCCAACAACTGGAAAGTGCATAATCGCCGAGAATGTGAAGCGACGAGAGCTCCGGGGGGCATCGGGATTATTCGTACTCCAACGAGTCGTGCGCGTACACTCGCATGCGCACACATCTGGGAGACCTAAGCACCCCAGGCCATATGCAGCCTGCCACCACTGTTGAGTTCAAGTGCTGCTGTGCTCTACTACTACATCGCCAGAGAGAGAGAGAGAGAGAGAGAGAGAGAGAGACAGAGAAGAGCATGAATACAGAAACAGAGCCCGGACGAGAGAAAGAGGGGACGATATAGAGATAGAGATAGAGAATGCATTCCGCTCATAAATGGTTAGCTGGGCCGCATGAATATTGAAATAACCTGTCAATTCACAGCTGTGTCGTAATAGTCGTCGCATCGTCGAGTACTCAGAGATGCGAATTTTTTCGAAAAAAGGGATCTACCATGGTGCATCATCGACAAGTCAAAGAGTTGGTGTACAATAATGGTAGTGTAACGTGTAAGTGACAATGGAAAAGGAATTTTTTCCCTCGCAGTTTTATATCCCCCAATATTGTCTGAATATTTCACAATACCGCGCGGGCGACACTGGTCCAATGTAAAGAGATGGAGATGGATGATGGGGAGCCATGAAGAGACGTGCAAAACCAAATAGGAATATATATGATGACAGAGAGTGAGAGAGAGAGAGAGAGAGAGAGAGGGAGGTAAAGGTGGAAAGAGAGGAAGAGCTAGGGCGAGCAACATAAAACGGAATAAAAAAGGAGATGAATCGTGAGTGACAGGAGAGGAGGAATACACGTTTGGTATCGAATAGAAGTGCACAGTGCAGGAGAATAAGAGACACATACAGAATCGGCGACCAGGAAGAGAGAGAGAGAGCCAGAGAAGGACAGGGGAATACTCTGTGTGTGACTGCGGAGAGACAGAGAGGCAGTGAGAGAGAGAGAGGGGGGAAGGGGGGGGTCGAGGAGGAGGGGTGAAGAAAGAGAGAGTGAGACGGGACGAGACGAGACTGTGCGGCCCCTCCGGGTAATAACAGTAAATCCTGAGCAATAAATCCCTCTTCTCTCTGTCCGTTCGTGGCTCCCTCCTCTCGGCCTCTCTCTCGCTCTCCTGTCTTGCCCAGGCGCCCCTTTATCTCGACTCGCGTATAGTTTCCACTCTCTGCTCTCGCTCTCCCTCCTCCTCCTCCTCCTCATCCTCCTCATCCTCCTCATCCTCGTGTGTACGTATACGCGAGCGCGCATCGACTTGCATTGTAAATTGTTCTCATGCTGCTCCCCACCCATCCCCCCCCCCTTCCTCCCACCATTACATGTGTGTACACGTGCGTGTATATACCGGGTATATAAGTATACACGTAGTGGGTTAACGACGCGCGTCCCCTCCCGGTAACCTCGAGGTACTGCAACGAGGAACGACGAGGCAACCGGCGATATGTACATATGTGTATACGTACGGCAAGGCTTGCTCGGCTTGCTGCGGTGTTTCGGCGAAGCCTGGAATTCTGGGGGGAGTGACCCTGAACCCGAATAAGACCGTCTCGCGTACATGTTCTCCGCAGCTCCGCTCTCCGTCTTTCGAATTGCCGAAATTAATGTGCGCCCGGTGGTTATTATACTTACCTTTTCCTTTGCTCCTTTCCTCCCTTCCTTATATACTTATGCTTCTATTAGCTGGATTATTACTAATTCGGATGTGTTTGACGGCCGGCCGTTACTCAGCTCGCGCTTATATACGTACATGTACATGACGCAGGGATCTCGATTATAGAGAGGACTGTTTAGCGTTTTACGACTCAAATCGTCGAGCACTGCCTGCATTGTTGCCCCTTAATGCTCTGCTCTTGGCTTTGGAAATACTTCAACTTTATGCTGATTGATTGTTCCCCTTATCACAATTGTACGATATTCCGTTGGCCGACCAAAATTGAGTAATTTAAGACGTCACTCATATTTGTGTCTGTAATTGTGAGGCAACTCCGTTGGTTATCTCTTGATTTTTTACAGTAACCAAATATCAAAGATTCCATTGTATTAGCCTGCGACTCTCGTGTCTATATCCGCTAACTCGACTCTTCTATGAGTTCCTTGTCTAGTTTTACGAGTCGTTGCCAAGTGAATCACGTACGAATTATCCATATTGAATCTGCGCTCTGCAGTCGATTCTCTCCTTCCTGCTCGTACCAGTTGATCAGAAAAGTGGCGTCAACAAGACCAGTTATTAGACGTCGAAAGCTTGGCGTAACTTTATATTAAAGTCGAGGTTGTTGCACTCGCGTTTCACGATCGTGACCCTCGGATAAATTCTTCAAGATTTATTGCGAGAAAAAAGACACACTTTCTCGATTGCCTTTAATTGCACCGGAATAAAAATCAACGCCTTTTTGTGCTTAAATAAGTTACACCTATAGTTCCACAAGCAAATAAAATATGTATAACTATGCTGCAATTAAAACTTCGGTTAAATTGGAGCTATTATGGTGTTGAAAAGGAATGAGGCAAAATTGATACAATTTATTCCGATGATGTAATTGATATACTTCACATCGATTGCGCTGCAAACTTAGCCGATCATCATTCGTGTTGGACACTTGACATTTGATTAACTAATTTCACGAGTTCATTACGATCTAATCGCCAATTCAGTCGACTTGGGGATTAATGTAATATTAACAGGCGCCAAATGATAATCAACAAACATCTGCATTTATCAGCCAAAAATTTCGCATGTTTGGCGATTCAATTAAATCTCAACGGGCTTCTAAACTTAGAACTATCAAAATAATCGCCGTGCGAATGATCGCAGTAACTATTTGGTCCGAGCTTGACAAGCAGGCCCGCGGCGTCATCGCCCGATTTTTCCTCCTCCCGTCGCGTCGCACCTATATACCCTCGTTTGCTCTGCCAACTTTTCCCGAACTATCCGGCAACAATGAAATTCCTCGCTAGCAATTCCCCAAAGTCAGACTCACTGTCTGCCTCGGTTATCCCCTTCCCCCTACCCCAGCATCTCTTATGTATCCTTGGCTCTATTTCGAGTAGCCTCGTTAAATCGTATAAAAGCCGATGGGCGATCGCCCAGAAACGAATTGGTATTTCGATTTACCTCGGCTGTGCCCCTATCTCTCTCTCTCTCTCTCTCTCACTCTCTCTCTCTCTCTCCCGTCTGCTTCCTTCCTTCTTTTCTTGCTTTACGACCACAGGCTCGCGAGCTCGCCCGTATTGTGCATCGGCACGGCAACAACACAGAGACAGACCGACATTCCCGGATAGAGGGTCAGGCGGAAACACAGACGCTGGGGGGATTCACGTGTGAGCACGTGAGGTTACGTGTGCACGAGGGGAGGAGCGAGAGAAAGAGATGAGAGATACGCTGCTGAAATAATGGACAGATTGCTTAGGATCAAGTGGAATGAGTTTCGATTTCTTTTTAGCAGATGCGAAAACCCGAGTGAACGACTGTTTTATTGTCCGAGCTGAATGCTGATCTTGAGGCATCGTATTATTATTAATTATTTTAGAGATGAGAAGCAGGATTTTCTTTTGGATGAACGAAATGTTATGCCATCGAACGTATACTTTTATGCATTTCATTTTTTTTAGAAAATCCATCCTTTCGTGTCAATTGTATTTATTTGAAAAGATAATACTTTTATGAATAAAATTCTGTCAGCATTGGAAAAAGATTCTAAAAATATCTTGACAAAAATAATTTTGTTAAAAAAGTAAAATTCTTTACAAAGTAAATTGTATGAGAGAAAATGCTTTTTGTTCCAAAAGCATTCTTGCACTGTACAAGTAATGGTTTCCTAACTGTAGAATTTCTTTTACAAAGAACCTACAGATTTTTACTTTGTGCTTGTAACATTGACATTTTGCCGTTAGTTTGAAAAAAAGCGTTGAACATTCCCTATTAAAGGAAAAGAAAAAAACATTTGAGGTTAGGAGCATACGAAATTGTCCAGAAAATGGCCGATTAGAGCGCTTTCGTTAATGACTAGTTTCGTGCAGACAAACTATCAAGCAGGATAATATACGGCAACGTTTAATTAAAGCATACCTCGTCCCGAAACGTCAATACTGCAGTTCGAAAAGAGAAAAAAAAAATAACCAAGCATTCATTTAACGTTTTCCTACATTCATGAACGAAGCCACCGCCCCCTAATCAGCCAATATTTTTAAAATATAATACGCACTCTAAACCCACACACACGTTCGTTTTAAATACTCATTTAAAAGTACATCCCCCACCCCTAGATACACAGACACGAATGCGAGTGTGAGAAAGAGACGAAGAGAGAGAGAGAGAGAGAGAGAGAGGCAAGGGAAGCGAAGCACCGGTCGCGTGATTCACTGGCTGGAGGCATCAAAGGGATTAGCATCGTAAACCAACTCCATAATCCGAGGCGCGCCGACGATAGAAGCCCATAGTGTTCAAGTGCAATACTCCCCCTCCTCTCTTTCCCCTCTCTCTCTCTCTCTCTCTCTCGCTCCCACTGTCGTGGCAGACCTTTGTGTCGTGTAAACCTCTGTGCCTCTCTCTCTCTCTCTATGCCCACTTATCTGTATACATGCATAGTCTCTCTCTCTCTCTCTCTCTCTCTCTCTCTCTCTCCCTCTGTTCCTCTTTATCTCCGGGTGAAATGGCAGCCAGCGTGCGAAATATCGATTGGTCACGCGAGGATAATGTTTTGGAGAGGTCAGTACACCTACGGTCGAGCCGAAACAGGGACATTGAAATCTGTCTCTCTGTCTCTGTCTCTGTCTCGTGTGGCTCTCGGCGAGCGATAATGCGATACTGCTTTCGATGCTCGCTTATCGGGAATCACTCGCTCTCTCACTCTCTGACTCCCTGAGCCCTGCCTCGGCGCTGCGATCATTTTGCGTTTCTCAATATATTGATTGATTGGCGTGTACGTGTGTAGAAATACGAGAGTGAGCGAGCGCCTGTTATCGAGTGGCACTGAAATATCATTCGTCGTTGGTCGGAATTTATGTCATCGATAATGAATGCGACTCCGCTTGGACAAAAGTTATTTCTACTTTTTCGGCCTTAATTTCGTGACTTTATTAATTATCAGAGTAGACAGGAAGAACGTTATGCTGGGATCTTGATATGTATTTTCAGCCAGTGGTAGAATGGATGACGTATGATGATAAGCAATAAGCGTTATTTTCATTTTAGCTTTAAAAACTGTAAACAATATTATTAAGCCTATCTACCATCTGGTCTTAAGCACAGAATTGTATTAGTCATACATGAAATTCATAAATTAAAAATTATGAAATGACAATCAGCTAAATTACAATCAATCAATAAAAATCTTATTAATGTGTATAATTTAATACATAAATGCCCAATCGTATATTAATATCAAACTTCGTCTTACTCAACACCGATGCCTAATCAATTTTTTGTTCTTTTTTGCTGTTACAGAAAAGAGCAGTGTACGCAATAATCGTAAGCGTCGCATAAGTGAAGGTGCGACCCGGGACAAGAGCGAACCATCCGAGTCGATTTTACAGTCACGCCAGGAGGATCGCGAAAACAAGGGTCCATTGTCTGGCAAAGTAGGCAATCGTACGCCACGTACTGCCGTCCTCGAGGAAACCAACACATCACCGGCCTCGGCTGTAGCAAAGCTTCGCCAGAGACGAGTACCGGGTGTCAAGTCAAGTAGTCCGGGAGTCGAGACTGCTCTATCGCAACGTCCAGTTCGACGGAAGACTAGACTCGAGGTTGCTAAATTACTCGCCGACGAAGATTCCGAAGGCAGCGAAGACCATCAGCCTCATCAACATCATCTGAGGATCCCCAAAAAGGAACGACTGAGTAGCAAGTCACAGAAGGACGAAGATTCCGAGAAGGATGATAAGCAGAAGGAGGATCCTCTAATAAAAAGACTGAGATCGAGTCTGCTAGCTGACAAGTTAAAGAAGGAGGCAAAAGAGAGAAAGGAAAAGGAGGCAGCTCAGGAATCCAAGTTTGAGAAGCAGCAATCGAAAAAGGAGTTAACCATCAAATCGGAAGAAGAGGAAAGTAGCGAGTCAAGAGAACGAGACCGCGAACCCGAGCCACCACCAACCGACAAACGCCTCCTGGATTCAGGAGGCCCCAGCGATTCCCAATCTACGATCATCGTCAAATGCGAACCCAAGAAGGCTGAACCATCGTCAAGTATCAAGATCGAAGCTAGCAGCAGCAGCAGCAGCAGTAGTAGCAGCAGCAGTAGCAAAAGCAGCGATGCCAAGGATCAGCCGCGACCGAACGGAGAGCTCCGTGATCAAGACTCCAAGACCACGACCAAGTCTAACCTACAAAGTACAAAAGAGGGGGCTGCAGAAGAGTCAGCAGCCACAACCACCAAATCGGGCCTGAAGAAGGACCAGCCCGAGGAGTTAAATAAAGAGGAGGAGGCTAAGAAGAAGAAGAAGGAGGAGGAGAAGGAAGAGGAGGAGGCGAAGAAGATCCCGGAGGAGGCTAAGGCCGGCAAGGTCGTCGAGTCGAAGTCGAAGGAGCTGCTGGTGGGGTCCAGCAGTCGCGACTCAAGCACCGTGCTGGAGAGACTGAGCCCGCTGAGCGCCGGCGGCCGCAGCCTGCTCCTGCAGCACCAGCAGGAGGAGCAGGAGCGAAGTCGGCACAATGAGAGTCCCGTCATCCTCGTCGAGCGCCTGAACAAACCGCCGCCGGCCCAGCAGCAGCAGCAACAACAGCATCACCACCACCACCACCAACAGCAGCAGCTGCAGCAGCAACAGCAGCAACTGCCAACTCACCACCTCCATCAACAGCAGCAGTCCCACCATCAACAGCAACAGTCCCACCATCACCACCACTCGCCGTACCACTCGCTCCATCATAATCTGCACCTGCAACGCTTCCACATCGATCCACCGCATCACCACGTGCATAATCCCCTCCAGCTGACTCAAGCGGCTCTCTTGGAGGCCCATGCACAGCAGGTAAGAGAGCAGCAGCAACGGGAGCAACAACAGCGAGAGCAGCAACAGCGGGAACAACAGGAGCAGCAACAACAGCGGGAACAGCAACAGCAGCAGCAACAACAACCGAGTCAACACCAGGCCAGAGCTGTTGGTGGCGATGATGCGAGCAACCTCATCGAGGTCGAGGCCGGTGCCGGAGGTGTCGGTAGCGTGCCCGGTATCGGTGCTGGTGGTGTGCTGTCGGCTAGCGGTGCTGGTGCTGTCAGGGCCGGCGGCAGCGGAGGCGGTAATGGTGCCTACGGCGACAGCGGCAGCGACAGCGGGGTAAGCTCGTTGAGAAGCGCCGGCTCGGGCGACGAGCGCAGCGGAAGCCGCAGCTCAGCCCTCAGCGCCGAGGACACGACGACGACCAGTGCCACGTCGTCGACGCCGAATTCGGTGCCCGGTACAGCATCGGCCACCCCGGCGCGCGTCTGGCACGTCCAGAGCGTGCAGCACACCTCCCTGCTGATGGCTCACCCCCAGGCGCCGACGGCAGCGCCGCCCGGACAAGGGGCAGCGGGACTGCAGGCGCCACCTGTTGGTTACCCGAGCACGGGCGGAGGTCCCGGCCCACCACCCGGCCATCATCACTCTAGCCTGGCTCAGGAGATGATATGGAGACCGCCGACGAGATTCTTACCACTGCCACCGAGCATCACGCAACAACCGAGTCTTGGAGAGGTGTTGGAGAGGGACCGACACGAGAGAATACTAAGGTAAGACTGCTTTCATTGCAATTGATTGGGGAATTTTTCAAGATAATCATTTACGATTTGGGATAGGTATTTGATATTAAATTCGTATCTCAACTTTCGCTGTGCTCCTGTACCAAATTTCATGCCATGTCAGAACATTTCAGGTCATTTGCAATAAACTGTTGAAACCGTAGACGCAAAATCAAAATTACACTACCTAGTTTCACTTTTATGTAGGTTAAAATATTTAACCGTAGAATATAAAATATGAATTTTCCGCGCATTGAGAAACATTAGAGTAACAAAAGCTCAGAGTGAAATAATAGGAAGCAATAAAGTTAAATTACTTAACCTGAATTAGTCATCATCATATATGCAGGTTAAGCTCCAACAGTTCTCCGCAATCCCGTAGTTTTAATTTACGACAAAAAGATCGCAATTTGCTCAAAAGTCAGCATAAAGCTAGTCAAATTGAAATCAAGCGACAACGATTACAAGAGAGTCATGATCCACAATTACGGCGATCAGATTCTAAATTATCATCAGCGCGCGTAGCCCATTCATTTTGTTAATGCGCCGGCTGCCTGACTTTTCGTCTCGCCTCAGTCTTCGCTGCATTTTTGCACCTCTCCTCGGTCATAATTGCGCCTCCGGCCTAATGAGAGCGATTTTTCACTGCGTCTCGATCGGTTGCCGCCGCGCAACTGTCGACTTTCTCCATTTTTACGCGGGCACCGAAGTCGCGCGCGGCTGCTGGTCTGCGTGCACCTCGCCGTTTCTCTTTCTCTCTCGTATGAGCTCGCGCCAAATGACCGTTGACATCAAAAAAGCCGGCAGCTGCCAGCAACTTTTCCATTTCTTCTGCAGGTTGCCGCTGCTGGCTCGCCTTCTGCCGCGCTACTGCCGTCGACCTTCGCCGCAAGTGTGTGTGTGACTCTCTAGCTGCGTTGTTTATCATGCTCTCTCTTTCGTTTCTTGTATTCTCCGTTTCACCTTTTTTCACTCTTTGCCTCTTTGTTTACGGTGCATGAACAAGACTGATGTTCTGAAATTCCCCGACCAAAGTATCTCTTTGATTCGACACATTCGTTTTTAGCGCAATCAACGTATTCTTTGCCTTCTGCCTGTTCGAGTGAATTGCCTACGTACCAGTCAAACATGAACTGATAATTTCGTTATAATTTCGTTTCCGTGTGAGTGTTATAAAAATCAACGATAGTGCCCAAGAACTTGTTTTGCCGGCATTCGACTGCACATCAGGTAGAAGTTTGTATTCTTTTTCCAGAGGATTAAGGTGCTGTCCCATTATGCCTGTTCATCATTGTTTCTTTCACGCAGCTCACTCCCCGGGTCTTCGGTTGCTAGGGGAAGTGATTCCCACCTTCGTCGCTACACCCCCGTTTATTTGCCCGGCCCGACCGAGGGATTTAAAGCCCAGGTATAACAGGGATAGTCCCTTGATGCAACCCCCACTAAGCGTATCAGAGGGGACGGTATTTTCAAAAGCCTCGACCAGGTAGGCCGACTAATAAATACACACGGCCTTTAAAGCACTACTGTGGAACGCACATTGAAAAAATCGACGTGGACTTTTAAATTGAATGCAATATAATTCGCAGCTGATCAAAAGACCCTACTGCAGGTCATCAGCAATATCTTGTGGGATTTCAGGAACAATTAAACCAATAATTTGATGATCTTTTCAAACAAAGTTCTTCCAAAATCTTAACTCCTATGAAGGAATCCAGTCGAGCAAAATTTAATCGTGCATCGCCAGAGTCTAACCTCTCAATCGCGACCCAAACCAATCACGAGCAAAGAGCTGCACAAGCCAAAAAAAAAGAGAGAAAAGAGATAAGGATTGTTCCTTCACCTTGCCTCTCGATTTCTTCCCTCTCCATCTCGACACTCTCACTTCTGCCATTCCATTCCTCTTTTGTCTTGGACTCGCGTGACCGCCGCGAGGCTCCTCCACTATTGCCGCTGTTACTACCACTTGGCTCGCATTATTATTATTACATTTTGCATATGTGTACACGTTGGCGCGCTTATACAGCAAAGAGAAAAGAAGAGGGGGAGATCGAGGGGGAACGGTGAATGGGCACGTTTCCGGGCAGCAGCTGCGAGACTATAAGAGAGAATGAGAGAGAAAGAGAGAGAGAGACAGAGACAGAGACAGATCGAGTCACTGGCGACTTCCGTCCGCTTCCGAGCAGGACTGAGCTAAGTTTGCGAACCTGATAATTTAAATATTAACGAATGATAAAAATTTCATTTTTGCTAAAATCTAATCAGAAATGCTAGTATTTCCCTCTGAACGTACAATATAAAAACAAAATGTTTTAACTAATAATATAAGCAGTTAGAAAACTGGAGCACGAAAAAAAAGGTTGGCTTCATTTTTCATTATAGTTAGTATAAAATATAATAAGAAATAAAATCTTTTAACTGTACATGTTTCTTGTGTGCTAGATGAGTTTATATATCTATTTCTTACTTTTACTTATATGAATCTGTTAATGCTTAACTACAATCTTGAATTAAAGTTAGAATATTACTGCTGCTCCACCTTCTTCTATGACCTAATGATGATTGCACACAGTAAAAGAGAGAGAGAGAGAGAGAGAGAGAGAGTGAGAAAGAGAGTCGCGAATCGTTCGTGTTATATTTGCGGTTACTGGACTATTACTCTCTGCTGCTGAACGAATTATATTCTCTGTTGACTTTTCTTCTTTTCATCTTTTCGCGATATCGCATTGTGTAAGAGGAGCTGTTTTTTTCCATCTTTTTTCAGTCAGGCTAATTTCTCTGTTCAGCTCTATCAAAAAAGTTTTATACTACTATAGGCTGGTCATTTCCACCTCGGTTGGTTAAATACAAAGCATAGCCACAAAATTAATGTCTTTTTGTCGGTTTAAAGAGCTTCTTTTTATCATGAAAACTGACATAATTATCTCATTTATTTTTAAAGTATTCAGATTTAAGTGTAACCGATTATCATTATAGATATTTCTACAACTATAAATATTAATAGATGCGGAACTGATACCATTAGTGGGAGTGAAAGAAGTAAATCCTTTTATGTATTTATAAAACGTGAATGGCAGTATCTGGTTAGTTTATTTCCGAATGATTCACGATCAACCAAAAAGTCGTAGAGATATTCACGAGCTCTTACTCACATAATATGCAAGAGCACGTCACTGCACCTTCGTCGATTTACAAACTTATTTATACTCAATCACAAGACCGTGAACAATCGCTAAACTGACGCACTGGAATTCGCCTACAGACCCACAATTCCGAATTGCAATCTCGATAAACCAGCCACATAAATGACTCACGGAGGCGAACACACGCACACGCAGAGTCGGGCAACAAAAAAAAAAAAAAAAAAAATACGAAAAATCACTTCGGCGCCGAACAAAGGAAAGACAGTCGGCGAATGATTAAAAGCGATTACATAAGGGGCTGCTCTCCACTCGACCAATTCTAATCTGCGAACAATCGGGAGACCCAGGTTATAATCCAAGGTCACTCCCAGGAATCCCGATTCCATCTCTCTCTCTCTCTCTCTTCTCTAGAAATTGCCTTAATGACTGCGGAGAAGGATAGAGAGAGAGAGAGAGAGAGAGGAGGAGAGAAGTTGCGAAGAAGGAAAGGAAAGGAGAGGAGGGGGGGGGGCTGTAAATTCGTAATCCCTCGAAACAATGGCGTGACGAATATAAGGCTGCAAAACAGCCGGCAGGTCTGCTGTGCCTTTTTTCTCTTCCTCGTCTTCTCTTCCCCGGGTTTGCCCGCCTTTTTCTCTCCTGCTCGGTGCCGCTGCTCTTTTTCCTCTCCTTTTTGCACCTCGGCAGCTCTGCTCGCGCGCAGGAGCTCGTGCGGATTTTGAAATGGAAATGCGATGTGATTTCTAAACTTTGTGGACTTTTTACTGCCGAATATAGCTCTAAATGTATACAGCTCCGCTTGAAACTGTACCATAACTTTTTGCTGCGCGCGTTCGTGTGAAATTTCAAAATTCAAAGTAGCTGCGCTTCAAAGTGTTTCGCAATCGTTTTCCTGTATTTTCCTACCGAGTGTTGTCTCGCGCTGTGTTTCTCCGCATCGCATTAAAAATTTGGATCAAAGTACGCAAGTTGCTGATTCACGCTCGAATGGAATATTCATAATGCATATATATTCATTCGATACATTAGCGGTTCACCTGCAGTTTACTCTTTCGTATGGCGGAGCTTATCGACAACGTGTGCGCCAAATCCAGGGAAAAGTAAAAAGCAAAGGGAGAAGCTTCGAGTGCAGAAAAGCCATAAAGCACCATATCGCGGACTTTCGCATGATCGACTGCAGTGCATTACTCGACGATGCTCTCACAGAACCACTCGCTTTTTGCCCAGGAATTCATCGTTCTGCCCCTTTTCCTTCATCCTCGCGCACACATACACACACACGCGCGCGCGCGCGCGCGCAAGTCCTTTTGTCTTCGACACAGGCTCAGTGTACACGCACTGTATATACAGGTCTCTTGTAATGACGAAGCGAAAGAATGAGAGAGAGAGAGAGAGAGAAAAAGAAGAAGAAGCAGCAGCAGCAGCAGCTGTGTCGGTTTGCCCTCGGGTGGTTTGTGTACGTGTGTGTGTGTGTGTGTGTGTGCGAGAGAGAGTGAGGAGAGCACTTAAGTCGAGTTAAAGTTCCCCAGACGAGACCTATAATGACAGGTCAACACGTGTTTCTCCTCCCCTCCTCGTCTTCCTCAACTCTCGCTATCGGTATCCGCGCAGTTTCAGCTCTCACGCACTCTCTCTCTCTCCCTCTTTCTCTCTCTCTCTCTCTCTTCATGTATCTCGCCAGGCACAAGGTCGCTCGGATAATTATAAAGGAAATAATCGACGTTTGTTATTACGTCGGCGCCCAGCTCCCAACTCCTATCTGGATTTATCCGCAGATGCCGATGATTGAAATTTCTGCCTGATTCGATGAGCCGCGCTGCACTTGGCGGCTGATTCCTTACCCACAATTATGCGCTCCTCCATCAGTTTTTGTTACAGTCTCGATCGATCGCTCCGTATCTGACCAATACGAGAAAATCATCGACATTCGTCCAAACTTATTTCCCAAGCGCGCGAGTTATTGGAAAACCAGTCCGATCCTCTCTCTTTCTGTCCGCAACGGCGTCGACGGCACAACAACCTAATGGCACAGCTCAGCGAAACGATACGCGATTTTAGTCCGCCCCAGGAACGATTCCCTCTCGCGTAGGTATATTAATAAAACGCTACAATTATCGCGACCTTGGGACCGCGTGGAAATTACGACGCTCGAATCGCGTAATCGCGGACAGTGGCGCGGTATAGGCTGTAATATAGCTATAGTGGGGAGAGGGGCGGGCTGTAGCGATCGTTAAAGGCCTTAATTAACTTTCGAGACGAGCTCCGGAGTGTGCAGGACTTTCGCCGAGGAATTATCGTTGGCGCTGCGCTCGGAGGGTGAGCAGCTGTAGGAATCATTGCTGGAAAAATGGGATTTCGGCGATGAGGAAGGAGTCATCGGTTGTTGTCACCGCCGCGGCAATCATTTTTCCACGATATCCTATATAACTTTTGTTCGAAATACGCCGAGTCTCTGCGGGCGAATGTCGTTTTGCTCCGAATACAACGCATTCCCAGCGCTCATGATGCAAGCTATCGCAGCGCGAATTTCATCGCGTGTCGAGGCATTATAGGCCCGCTAGAGAGAGATAATACTTACCCGCAATGTGAGAGAAAGAGAGAAATTGCGCGATCGCTGCAGCAGCAGCTCGAGCTCCGAGTCTATACTCATCGTCGTGCAGTCGCATCCCCGCGGACTAATGTTGCGATGTTTGATGATGTTGCGTTGTTGCGCAATGCCGCATTTATCCAAAGGGAAGAGCTCGCAAGGATTATCATTTTGCCTGCAGAACGAAATATAAGTACCGGCTGCAGCTCTTTTAATGGATTTAGCCGCCCAAGCTGAATCTACGCTTCGCCTTCCAATCTTCCTTCCAATCTCACCTCGACTGCAGACTCCAGCCTGCAACTGGTGACATAAAATTACATATATATCTACGAAATATAGCAATAAGAATTTTCTTTACTCCCTCATTAAGGCAATTGATGTGCGAATCGCAAGAAAAAAAAGTCGTTAGTTTCCCAAACAAACGAAACGAGAGTGTAAAATAATCCTCCGCCAAACTGCCGGGAATCTTAGCCGATCTCACTTTCCCAATTAATAAATAAGCGGGCCGCGGCAGATAAGAAGAGCGGAGCCAAGCCAAGATTCCCAAGTAAGCCGCGGCTAATTAACGACGCATTTTTCTCCACCTTCGACTCTCGCCAACTCCTTTTGCAAACTCACACCACGTGCACTTTAATCTCGGCTCTCCCTGCCAAAATCCAATGAATGAAGCGCACCAGCGGCGGCCATCTCGACAATCCACTCGCACATGCATCGAGCCAAAAGTATATGCACGCGTAGCCACACACACACACACACACAAACAGAGACGAGCGGGTGCAAAGAAAGTTCAATAGCCAAAATTTCACGAATGCCTCCACCTCTTCCTCCTTCTCCTCCTCCTCTTCTATCCGTCTTTCTTATATGTGTATAATACTCTACCGAGCCTCTCTCACCCATTGAAATTCCGCCTTTTTTTCCTTTACTTTTTTTTTCTACCTCTCCACTTGGCCGGCGACCGGTCGTACCGGTTTCTCTCTTTCTCGCTCTCTCTCTCTACGGTCGAGGAAGGCAGAAAGAGAGAGAGAAAGAGAGGCTCGTGCCTGTGCACACACACACACACGTGCAGACGTAGCGTTACGACTTCTTCTTTCTCGTGTGTCTCGACCTTGTGCCCGAATGCCAGTTTCGAGCGCTCGCCCGACTCTTATCCTTTTTATATGCAGTTCCTTTATTATTTTCGATTTAAGTGTAGGCACGACGTGTAATGCCCCGACCTTTTCAGTCGAGTAAAATTTCGTCCAGGGCAAGAGGAGCCGAGCGCCGAGCTCTGCTGCTATGCAGCGGCGGACGTTGCCGGAATAATTCGAATTTCGTTGAAAGGACGCCCGAGTGCGTTTAAAGTGTTTTCGACCGAGTTGCTCATTGTCCATCAACGGCAAATTATAATGTTTGCCGACGCCGTTGAGCCGATCGCGATTCGCTACCTCGGAACCTTAAATTCTCCCGAGTTTTGCATGCGGCGCGCGATAAAGTGCATTCCGCCTCGTAAAAATGAAGAACTTCTTTACTCGCTCATGTTTCTTTCACCGCTGTCAGCCCGCGTCAAACACACCAAAGCGATGCGCACGCACAGGCCTTGACATCTGGAACAATTAAAATCCAATCTACATTTATCGATGGAATCTCGACAAAGCCATAGTCGTGCTATCCACGCGAGTCCGGCTTACCGATTTAACTCGAAGCTCTCCGGCAGTGCAGCACGCGACGTGGAAAAAGTTGTGGTCGTTGCGAGCCGCCGGCCTGCAAGTACATTACCGAGAACGGGTATACCTAGTAAGAACGGGAGGTACGAGTAAGAGTAGAAGGAGGCGCTACACAGCGTGAATTTCCCCGTCGATGATCGTTCCTTCCTTGGAAAAAGGGCGTCTCGCGTGGACGCGCGGACCTGCACGCAAATGCGCACCTCGACTCCCCTCGCGGTCCCTGCGAGCGCCTGCGATACATAATAATGCGTCTGCGCGCAGCGTTTTCCTCCCGCCGTCGCTATTGCCATTACCATTAGACGCAACTCTGCGCAAGGTAACTATATAAAGGTCTCTGACCCAGTGCACACGCGCGCGCTGTGACTCACGTCCCGGAATCCCTGCGCCTCCACGTCGCTATAGCTAATCTCTCGTTTCCTCGGCTACACTTTTAACCGTCGTATCCATCTTTCGTCCATCTCTCGATCATCGATCGGATTTCACAATGTTTATACAGAAATAAAACGGATATCTGTGGCAGACTGGAAAATTGAAACTGAGGAAATAATTGAATCTTCATCGAGTATCTGGAAATGCTGGTGCGCATTGCTAAGTGAAAGTGCTGCAGTCTGCGCAGGAGCTTTCGAAACAGGTACATTTTGCCCGACTAATTTCGTCTATTCTTGTTTTAGAAAGATATTATATACTCACCCGCGGCCAATTCGATTACGGTTTCGATACCAAAAATACCTAGGCATCGCTCGAAAGAGTTTCGAAGCAACCTGCAATTTTGTTTAAACCGCTTGTTTCATCCACTCCAACGGATGCATCTTTCGTACAAAAACCTTATTTGGTTGGATCGTTGCGGTAAGGTTGGATGGAAGATCTTTTTATCCAGCCAAGGATGAGCAAGAGCAGCACAAGCGACGTACTTGAAATTCTCATTGGAAGCCGGACCACTTGATATACGTATATACTCGGCTGGATTCGCGAGCTCCGCGGCTGCGAAAAATCGATGACTAAAGTCCGACATGACGTCGGGAGGGCTTTTAACCGAGTTTCCCAGTCTGACACAGTTCCCGGCTCTGATAAATAGACTACTTTCTTCGGATCTGTTCTCTCTCTCGGTCTCTTGGTCTCCGAACGTCGCATTCCTCCTTGGGCGCTCTGCAATTACTCCCTTCCTCTCGCGCCCGCTGCTGGCGCCGTTTATTACTTTTGTCCGATGGAGCGACGCGTAAAATCGCGCTCTCCTCTATTATTTGCACTGCCGTGCGACGCGGGGATCAGCTCGGCACATCTGGAATTCGGCCCGATAAATTCGCACCCGCCGAATTTCCCTGCGCTTATTTCTCGTGACGATTGTCGCCTGCAGCCGTTAAATCTCTTTACTGCTTTTAAATATTCCGGTTCCGCGAAGTATATGCTCTTTTTCACATCATTCGCGCACAGACCCGAGTATTTTGAAAATTCAACGTTTCTTGCCGCGTAACGAGGAAAGATTACGATCCTGCTGTGTTTTTCTATCATTGTGTTGTAGTTGCTTTTAAATTGCGCATTTCTGCTCTAAATATTACCTTGCAGACATTCCGTTTCCATTTCGTTCCATCTCCTCGCCGCCGTAAACCGTAAAAAAGCCCATCCCAAATGCAAGAGGCGAGGAAAGAGAAAAAGGAAAAGGAAAAGGAGCGACGGGGCGAGCATTTGAATGAAGGACGCGGTGCAAGTGGATTACGAAAAAAAAAAAGGCGCGCAGATGGCTCGTCGAGATAGAGGCGCGAGCGAGCGACGGGGAGGGGATAGGAATTTAAGAATGAAGTTTCGCGCGCGACGCCAGGTGCACGGCGAAATCCTCACTTTTGCTTCTCTCTCTCTCTCTCTTTCTCTCTCTCTCTTGCTCGGTGACTCGGTGGCTCGGTATAGTAGCTCGGTAGTCGCTTGCGGGCTCATTATATTTATATCCGCGCGGTGCGGCTCTGGGCTAGCAAATTAACGTTAAAAATAGCGGCGCGCCGGCTGTGTAACCGTTGGTACAGCTCCGGCGGACGCGGCAGCGCACGTCGAACTTTATTATGCCTGCGCCGCTCACCGGCGTCTTTTTCTTTTATACTCGCTCTGCTTTTTGCCGCTTTCGCTAGGCTCGCCCGACTTTAGCGGAAAATTCGCTCGCCCGCGGCAGAAGTTCGGTAATGGCCGCATCGGACGCAGCTGCCCGGCTTGTGCACTTGAACGAGTGTAGGCAATGATAAGACCCTGGCCGATAATGTGGAATTCTTATATCGCGGAGAGACGTTCTCTGGGCAGTTTGATGACTTTTTTCTACGGACGCTCGGATGTTTTTCGAGAAAGTGTGCCAATATTGGCACAAGGAGTTGTGCAAGCGCTCGCTATAGGGCTATTTGACGATCAACGCGCGCCGAGCCGTTCTTTCTTTCATTGGTGAAGTCCTCGTGTAGTAGAATTGAAAAACATTCTGCCGTTGTATTGCATAGTATAGACCCCAGTGGTGAATCGATTCTTTGAAATTTTCGTAGTTTAAAACTAGGTATATCTGGAATAGCACCAAAATAAATGTAATTTTCTTTACTAAACTTTTTAACTACCCATTTCTTCAAACAATCGTGAAATCGGGAAAAGTGATGCAATAATTTATTTGTAAAAAGGAAATCCATTGAGTTGCGAGTTAGAAGCTATTGAATAAACGTTCAATGTCAAAGACATCGCGAGGCAGAGATTTATTTCCCGCGTGCGCGCAAACAAAACATTCGAGTCGCGGCTTACACGGCCATTAAACGGGATAGATTACCGGGGTTTTTCGACTTTTGACCTCATTCGAGGCAAACTGTTTACGTTCTCGGTGCGTCGCTCGCGGCTCTCTGCGCTCGGGACGTTCTGCGCGGGTTATACTGTATATAAACGCCTGACGATGATGAATTTTTGCGTCACGCACCTTGCGAAATGGCAGATTTTTCATCCCGAGAACAGAATTAGTTTTTGGCAGAGACAACCGAGACTCTGTTTAACAAATTCATTGTGAATGTCCTATTGGATTTCATTGTTATTTTTGGACCGCTCGACTTGATTGTTTTCTTATTTTACGCTCGGACTGCGAACTGTTTATCGCTTATTTTTCCCATGAATTACGACTTTTTTTCACTCCGTTTCGTCAGACACTTTTTTTTATCGGGAGTTTCGTAAAAATATTAATTTTAACAGAAAATACTTTTGTTTTTGTAAATTAAGACGTACGACAACATTATGCTTTTAAATGGTTACATTCTGTTGATTTGAAAGAAAATAAAAAGAAAATATTATGCACGTTTTACGTCGATTTCGTGTTCCGAGTTTGTAATTTTAGTTTGCTTTATGGAAATCGTGGGAATAACGAATATACATGCGATGTACTTAAATCGTCGAATTACGTTTATTTTCAAAGACATTTACATAGACTATAAAGTTTATTTATTAAATCACACACTTAATGAGCAAAAATGGAAAAAAGTAGCCCAAGAGGTTGTAAATTTAAACATTAAATCGCTTCATTGAAACAATCATAGCGGCCAATAAACTTCCATCGAACTTTAATTGACTAAATAATTATAACCGTCAATTGAATTCATAAAAAAAAAACACGTCCGCTCGACTGCCTTCGAAAAGCGATCAAAGAAAAAAGAAGCAAAATAAACTTGGTATAATGGAATAGAGCGGGAGATCGAGAAAAAAAGTTCATGCGTACTTGACGTCTTCCAATTACTCAAATTATTATGCCGACGACCATAACCTCCTTTTTCTTTTTTCTTTACGCGTTCTTCCTTTCTCCGGCTTGGCTTCTCCATTCCAACATGTGAGTGATATAACGATTTGCATTGCGATTTCCTCTAAAAATAGATTGTCGCCTACAACGCTATGCTGAACAAGGTCACACGGAAAAAAATCGCAAGCAGAGTTTCATGAACCTTCAAGCAAAATTCACCGAATAGCTTGAGCTGAACTCATCAAGCAAGATGTGATTGACGATTATAGAACATCTACAGAACTAGTTCGGTAAATTTTGCTTGATCAATCGAGTAAACGAAGTTAGGCATACTTTACCTAGCCAATCAAGTAATTATTGCTCGCTTGAGTAATAAACTTGAGAAAAATGTTTAATTTTCTACGTATTATTTTTTATTTTTAATATAGTACATTATATAAGGTAACGATAAGTATATAATAATCATTTACAAAATGTGCCTTGTATTTTATTTTATTTTATTTTATTTTCTGTCGCTTGCCGCTGTAGTTGTTTACACCGTGTGATATGTACGTAGCAACCGACAAGCGTATTTAATACACAGGGTGTACAAATTCGGAAAATATTGAATATAAAATTAGGACTTATAAATTAAATAACTTGAAAAGTTAATGTTTACATTTTAGTAAAAGAGAGTGTATTATACACACTCGCGATTGGAAGACGGCAAAGTAATCTTTGCTTGATTATTTAGGCACTTTGTATTTGACTGTTATTTCAGTATGTATTACCGAATATTTTC
>UELU01147441.1:0-42144 GCA_900490025.1 Megastigmus dorsalis
CACACACACACACACACACACACACACACACACACACACACACACACACACACACACACACACACACACACACACACACACACACACACACACACACACACCACATATACATGTATATACATAGACATCGGGTCGTTTTTTTGCTCGCTCTCTTTCTCCCTCTTTCTATATATCGCGATGCATCGGCGCAGAGAGAGCGCATCGAGGGGTAACACACACACGTACGCACACGCGCAAACACACACACTCGCATACAGAGCGACGCGGTTAGAGCAGCCCACCGAGACTGGGGAATCCCCGCTCTTTCTCTCCCACCCTCCTCTCGCTCCGTCTCGCTCGCTCGTCGCTCAACTCTTTCGCCTCGCTCGCGCCTCTTTTTTCCAGCGGCCATCCTCTCCTCTCTCTAGCACAGTTTCAGGGGCGCCCCCCGTACCCCGCCAGTTCCCCGCGCCGGCCCCCGACTCTGCGTCCGAACTATCTCTCTCTCTCTCTCTCTCTCTCTCTTCCTCTCCCTCTCTCTCGAACGCGCGCGCGACAACCCATCAAAACCCCACTCCTTTTTCTACTGCCGCCGTTGCCGCTGCTGCCGTTGCTACTACTACTAGCGCTCTACGGTCCAACATAACTTTTTCACCCTGGCCGAGCCTAACTCTCTCTCTCTCTCTCTCTCTCTCTCTCTCGGTCCGGCGAGCTGGTTTTTTCTCCTCGCGGCGCTGCACACATCCAAACCTCTCTTCTCCTCCCGTGAGTGTCTCTCTCTCTCGCGCGCGCGCGCAGCGGCGAAATGCGTCTCCCGTCGTGGCACAGAGCGAGAGAGCGCGAGGAGCGGAGAGGGGGACGGGGATATTTCTGAACTGGATTGGCTTCGAGATAGAGAGAGAGTGAGCCGGTACAATGTATCCCCCTCTCTCTCTGTCTCTCTATGGAAGCGTGGCAACGTTGCGCCGCGCCGCCGCCGCCGCTTGCGCCAAAACCGAGACAGCGGCGGCGGCGGCGGCGGCGGCGGCGGTGGCGGCGGCAGCAGCGAGGAGAGTAATACAACACACTACTCTACTCTCGTCGTGTGTATACCTCGGGGGGGCCCCGGCCTGGAGTGCGCGAGAGACAGAGACAGAGAAAGAGCGAGATAGAGGGAGAGAGAGAGAGAGAGAGAGAGAGACGACGACTACGACGACGACGACTACGACGACGTACAAGCGCGCGACTCCTCTCTGTGTGTCTCGAGCAAACGCCGCGCGCGCGGAGTGAGAGAGAGTTTGCGTCTACCGGCGCGCGCCGCCGCTCCACGCTCCATAATAATATACTATACGGCTCTGTGTCTGCACTCCTAAACATCGCCGGACATTACGTTATATACCAAACCAAGGCACCTACGTTTTTTTTTTCTCGGCCCGCTCGGTGAATATAATCTTACATCAAGAAGCTTGGACTCAACACATCGTCCAACGTGCGCGTGCGGTGGATAATATATATATATATCCGATTGATAGCCCGGAGCACAGAGCAGACGGCCGCTGCACGGCAACGAGACGCCGTGGTTCTTGGATTCAATTTTGGTCTCGTTTCATCAGCTGGCCTCGCGCGCGCGCGCGTGTGTGTGTGTAAGCCGAGGTGTCCAGAGATCGTCGCGAGTTTTCACATGTAAAAAAGAGGATCTAAAGAAAGAGAAAGAGAGAGCGAGAGAGAGAGAGAGAGAGAGAGAGAGAGAGAGGGACAGGAAGGTAGAGGAGATCGAGCAGTGGTGTAGGTTAGGTTCGCGGACGCACTCGGAGAGACTTCGCGAGCAACACCACCAGCACCACGAGCAGCAACAGCTCGTCGCGACGGCTAGGCATCGGCCAGAGTAAATCTCGCACGAGCGACCGGAGCAGAAGGTAGAGGACATGCGATATCCTGGCAGTGACTCGTCCTCCACGTTGTTGTCGTCGTCGTCGCGCGGTGCAGCAGCAGCAGCAGCAGCAGCCACTAGAACCGCTGCCGCCGCGAATTCCAGCAGCAGCAGCAGCAGCAGCGAGCGACCGTCGCCGATCGACAGCCGGCAACAACAGTCGACGACGCTCTGGTTGTCCACGCTCGTCCTCTGCAAATAAAAGGGACGAGACCACGACGGGGAGGAGGAGCAAGTGGTGCTGCGGCCCGCGTGTGTGTGTGTCAGATTCTAGATCGTGTACCCGGAAAAGCTGTGACAATTATTTTCGGCAGAAGGCGTAGAGCGAAAAAGCGACTGTTACTACTGACTAAAAGGCACGTTGCACGCGTGTGCCGCGTGTTCGTATACGGTGCATACATATACATAGACACACATATATAGATAGAGATATAGAGATATAGAGATAGAGTGCGTCGGTGCGATCGCTGGTTGGTTCCCCTCGAGCGGGAAATTACGAGGCTCTCTCTGATGGTTTTTCTTTGACATTTTGCGTGTGCGACTCGTGCAGCCGAGAGCGCGCGCGTGCACCGCTATAGAGCAGCAGCAGACGGGGATTAATAGGACACGCGTGTGTGTCTCTGTGCGCGCGCACCGACTCCGCACGCGAGACCCACACGATACCCGCACATCCGTACGAGTTTTTCTTTGATTTTCGCCCGGTTTTTTTTTCTTTTTCTTTTTACACTCGTCTCGTTTGATTTAGTAACAGAGACAGACAAAGAGAGAGAGAGAGAGGGAGAGAGAGGAGAAAGAGACACACACAGGGATTGTCGCAGAAGTGTGTAGATCGGCGTGTGCGCGAGTGTGTTATACTTTGGCTTTATTTCGTTTCGTTTTTTTCGTACACGGACCATCCACGGAGAGAGAAGAAGAAGAAAGAAAGGAGAGGAGAGAAAGAGAGAAAAAAAAAGATATAGAGACAGTGTGTGGTGGTGCGGTGAACAACGCGCGAGGAGGCAGCCCATCGATCGTTCCTTCTCTCTGCTTTCGCTGCGGCTTCTCTAGTTATTTTTTTTTCCTCTCCCAACGCCCGCGCGCGCCAAACAAATAGAAAGAAGTGTGCGCGCGCGATAAACCAAGGATAAAACTCCAGAGTCACACAGTCACACACACACACACACACACACACACAGGCACGCACGCACGAGGACTCAGCGCCAGAGGAATCCTGGAGGAATCGTAGAGGCGTGTATCCAGTAGACGGATAATAGATTCGTCGTCGTCGTCGTCGTTGGGTTTCTTTTTGTGTATATCGATAGGGCCGCTCGCGTTAACGCGAGGCAGGACTAATAAAGTCGGCATAAATGGCGCTCTCAGCACAAAATCAGTCGACTTCGTACCTGAACCTGTACTACTCGATCGTCCAGCGCACGGCAACGCGCTACTTTAAGGAATATTACAATACCGGTGAGTATTATATATGCATCCATCATCATCCACAGACCTTTACCATTCTCTTTTACTTTTTCTTTTCTTTTTTTTTTCTTTTTTTTCCGTATATGTACGTAGGTACAGAGTATTATTTGTAGCTGCGTGCGAGTCGCAGCGGTTGACGATCGTCGAGACAAACACGCAGACTCGCTCGGGTTTTTCCCCTCTTGCGATGTGTCTCGTATATGCTATACTATACCGTATGCGCGCGTCAAGTGTGAACCAGTTAGATCGCCAGTTGAGCGTTAATGAATAACTTCGTTCCGTAAGGTTTGGCTGTTGTTGTAGTGGTCGAATAGAGTGGGATATCCGTTGCGGTGTTGAGTTTGTCGAGTCTGTATCTTTTTGTTGCGCGTCAAAATTTGTTTATAAGAAATCCCCAAATTTTTTATTAATTTTCATTGCAGTTGATCCGAGTCGCGTTCGATCGATTCACTTAGTGAAGAAAAAACACACGTATATTCGCGCACTTGCATTACGAAAGAATCAATAAGTACCTTTCATTTCCAAGGCGCAATAAAACTCGAATCCCTGCGCACGTCGGCTAAAATAACAGACGATGCAAAATACCGCGACGCATCTAAGCGCATTACATCCCATACGATGCAGGCATAGCCTCGAAGCGCGTCGTCGTTAGGCCAAAGTTACGAGTAGATACATCATCAAATTGACACTAAGAAGCGCTAAAAATAGTCGACGTTAGCGTGTACATATTAAAAATTGTAGTGTACACCGACACACGTGTGTGTATCCGCTGTACCGGCTGCACGCGAATTACTTCATTCTACGTACGAGTACGTAAGTACACGCGGGAGTGGGAAAAAAAAAGAAGGAACGAATGACGCTACGTTTTTGTTTACACGGGACGTGCCGGGTGGGAAGGTACAGGCCGCGGACAAGAGGTGGAATCCGGTCTTTAGCGAGGAAAATTGAAAGATGGTTTTCTGGCCCGTTTTATCCTGCAGATAATCCATGCGAGATGTGCTAATCATTTGATAAAGTATATAGGTTTTAGAAAAGTACACGCAGTGCGACCGGTTGAATTCTAACATAGCGGTAACTGCGTTAATGCTCGATGCAGACCCGTGCGTTTATGCGTGTATATAAAATAAAAAAAAAAAGTCGTTTGGATTCAAGTGAAATTTTAAACGCTCGGCAAATGCGTTTGATCCGCGAAGCTTTCCGTAGAACGAGAATTCGTTGACAATGTGCGCGCGACTACGCATCACTAATGAATCTGCCAACATTTGTATCAACACAAATGGGTAAACAAACGAGCGCAACACTCAACGCGTGGATAATGCATAAAAAAAGTATCAAAATAGACGCGTGTCCGACCGTACGATCCGTTACTACTTCCCAGAGCCACGAGGCCGAAAAGAAACAATCGAATCAAAATGTCCATCGAGATTAGTCAAGCGTATCGCATCGCGCAATAACGATACAATATTCGTGCGATACCCGCCATCGGCTATGCACTCGCGGCCCCGATGCAAAACGCTAAAATTTCGCTTGATACGCGCCGGTCGCCGCGACACTCGGTCCGCGCGCACAGTCCGTCGGTCAATCAAAGCCCATGGCTCCCGAAAAAAAAAAAGAAGAATGAAGCAACGCGAACGATCCGGTCGGCGAGCAGCGGAGTGTTAACGCACGAGTTCACGCGGTGTACACATATATATATACACAGGAGAGCAGAGCAGAGCAGAGCGAGAGGGCAAAAGCGTCATCGTACGAGGGAGGGAAAACGCACATGACGCCGGCTATATACGCATTCCCCATTCAAAATTTCCGGCAGCGGCGGCGGTGGCGGCGGCGGCGAGCGCGCGCACTCGACTCTCTCTCTCTCTCTCAGGTGCAGAGTATACACATTTCGCGGCGAGAGAGAGAGAGAGAGAGACAGAGCGAGCGAGTGATTTTCAGGCCGCGTGGAGTATGTATAGGTGCGTGGCCGGTGATGACGGCCAACGGACAAATGCGCGTATTTTAGGTGCGCAGCAGCAGCAACAGCAGCAGTAGCCGTTTCATTCAGACCGACCGAGAGCAGCAGCTCGTTGTACGTACCTATGCGCGCGTGTAGAGGCATGCGATGGTATATATACGTGAGCTCGGTGATGCGGCAAAGGGACCTTGATTTTTCGAATGCATTGAGAATTTGCGAGCTAGTGCGCAGCACCTATATTTCCCGCGAATCGCGCGTCCGAACTTTCGCTCGGTATAACAACAAAAAAAAACATGCACGCATTTCTTTGGATGTCGATGAGAATTGGAAGATCGTTTAACAAGTCCAAGTACGCTTGTACATTTATAAAGCCATCCGCGACGAGCTGATAATGCGGTGCGTTGAGAAAAAAGGTGACGCAGACGATTGATTTAACGAGTCCCTCTCTCCCACTCGCAGGTGCTTAGGTTTGCGCCGACAGAGAGCGAGAGAAAGAAAAAACACGAACTATAATAAACGATAGATGCTTTATGAATACATAAGCTAAACTGATTATTTCTATTTTTATAACGGGATATAGCGTTTGTGCGCCGCGGCTTTGATGATTTTTTTATATACACATATGCAAAAATATGGTGTAGAAGCAGACTTGCTGCTGCTGCTGTTGCAAGATTATTAATCTGTCATTGCCGATCGTATATACGAGACAAATAATTTCAATGCGCATGATTCTTTGAAAAATCCTCGCCTGATTCTGCATTGGCTTGTATCGTTTTTTTGCAGTTATAAGCATCGATGCAGGTTCGCATATAGTAAAAAAAGTACGAGTTCAATTGCGGGGCGACGCGTGTAACGAGGATACACCTTACGCGCTCCGCGGAGCAAAAAGGGGACCTTATCTTTTTCTCTTCTTTTTTTTTTAAACTCGTGTGTGAGGACAACAATGCTGTAAATTCATAACTCGAGTGCGTCGAGTACAGCGCGAATAGATTTCGGGATTTTTCCTAGTCATTCGGGATCTTCTTACGCAGTTCGGATGATGCGAGACTTGGATGGTTATTTCTGTGGATAGGAGAGAGTTCGAAGGAAAGAGAATTGCAAGTGCTTTTAAAAGAATTAGAGAATCGCTTAGCCTGGATTAATTGTTTCTTGATCTAATTAAATGCTTTCTTCAACGTTATCAATCATCTCGGTTTGTAATACGGCAATTCTATTCCGAGTATTGCAGTTGATTGAACCAAGAATTTATTTTCGTCGTGTCTTAATTGACTGGAAACTTTCGTTTCGACGATCAACCACTAATATTACACAGTGTTCGCTGGAACATTAACGGTAATAATAGAAATTTAATTAATGGACAATTTGTAAATAAAGTTGAATCAGTTCGATTTGACTTTTGCATAAAATACACGCGAACATGTAGAAAGAATTGGAGAGACCTTGATATTTCGATAATTCATGGCATTGACATAATTCAGTATACGGCAATCGAACACGACGAGAATATCGTATTATAAGATCCACCTTGGATCACGATCAACCTGTCGTATCGCGCATCAACATCTCATTCATAATGATAAATTAATTTCACAACTATATCACCGACTCCAACATTCAAAGACCAACAATCTCATTCTAATCCAGTATCGAAGAGCTAACATCACATACAGCGCGATACCAAGAATGTTTCCCTCTCAAAATTCGGCTAATTAAGCAGCGAGTCTGCGAAAAATTTCTTTCCGTATGCGCGCGGTGCACACTCCCTATGTACACATCATAAAACCCAGAGAGAGAGAGAGAGAGAGAGAGATGCAAACGCGGCGTACCCCGTGAGCAGATTGAAAAGGCAAAAATTCCATTGTTCCCGTGTATTCGCGCCGATGGGGTGGCTCTTAATTAACTTTGAAAAAGCCGCGCGCGCCAAAATGACTGCCGCTGCCGCCAGCTCAGGTGCATGTACACCGTGTATATACATATACATATATAAGCGCGGCACGCGCGCAATTCGAATTTTCCCGCTTTCGAATTCTGCACTTCTTTGTGTATGTGTGTGTGTAAGTGTGTGCGTGCAGAACGGCGCCGGTGGGGGGTTTGCGGTTGTGTACAGTTGTTCTCTCTCTCTCTTGCTTGTTGCTCACTCTCACTCTATAGAGCGGACGATGCGTGCAGTATACACTCGAGTATGTATGTATATATACCTGTGTATACGCATGTAGCCTACCGAGACGACACGTGCAGCCCCCGTTTATGTCTGCATGCCGAGGCAGGGATTTATAATACTGGCGTCTGAGGTGAACAGGATGTCACTTGTTATTTTTATGTTCTTTAAGCTTTTTAACTCCTTTCCTTCTCTCTCTCTCTCTCTCTCTCTCTCTCTCTTTATAGCTGCTGCTGCTGCTGCTGTTGCTATCCTCTCTTTTTCTCTCCCCCTTTGCTTTGTAATTATGTTTGTACTTAGGCTTGGAATTCTCTTCTTTTTTCCGAGGGTTCATGAATACGAGGCGCGTGTATAAAAAAAAAGTGAGCTAATGTCGAGCGTTTGGAGATGCCAGTATCGCACGTGCTATTGGTTTCTCGTTAATCTTTTTTTTCTCTTCGTTCCTGTTGCTGGACGTAAAGTTTGGTTTTACAAAAATGATATCGTAATAATTAGCTCTCTAAAAATAAGTTTTTTCGTACATCTCTTTCGAGTAAGTGTTGCAGCAGCAATGATCTTTTTGCGTTACACATTTAGCTCAAGTTTCGTTCTTACATCCCTATTTCGTGGCGGCCAGAGAACAGATGAAAAGCGTTCATTAATAAGTCAACGTACACACGCGCGAGTTCAGCAGTGGTTTTTCACTTTAATAAATCTTTTACCGAACGCCGCGCGCGCACACGATGGTCATGCGTTTCTCCCATTGTACATACATCCTTTTATTTCTGTATATACATCGCGTATACCGGTCGAGGGGGCATTGGGGGGGGCGAGAGGAGGAGGAGAGCGCGAGCAAAGAGACTTTAATTAAAAAATTGTTCCGTTTGAATTTTCTTTTTCCCTCCTTTTGCACCTGCACAAAGAGAGAATGACGTGTTTTTTTCTTTTTTCTAATGTTATTTCGAGTTTCGCGAGAAGTGCCACTGTGTGAGTGCATATGTATGTGAGACTCGCTGTTTTATATATATATATATATATATGTACATAGCCGACGGAGAATTTAAGGGGGCGAAGGGTAGTGTCAGAAATTAGAGAAAGTTTTTAAGCGAATTTGCGCGCGGCGATAAGGTTAATTTTACCCCTCGGTTGACATTTTACAGATACTTGAAGCGGGACGCGATGGTTTATCTCGGAGATTCTTTTAAAGTTGAATAAAAGGGTTGGGTTATAGAAGTGCATTATCGTGAATAGTTTAGCGGAATTTTAATAATTATTGCTGTTCGAGATGAAAATTGACGTGCGTTTTCCGGCTTATGTACTTACGTACGCTGTTGTACGCGCAAATTTATATCCATTATCAATGATACCAATAACGATAAAGTTCAGTACGGTTGAGGCTGAACAGTCGGCTACTACTGTTTCACCGCAATTTCTTCATTAGGTTCGTTGCTAAGCCTACTTGAAATTGAACAAAATAGAAAGTCTTGACGATACTCGCCACTATCAACTTCCTTATAATTTACATATATTCCATTAAAAACCGCTTCGTACGTCCCTTACAGAATCAACTTTTCGATTTCTCTTGAATCTCCAACCATTTCAAGATGTCCGCGCACGAACACATCCAAACCACGCGCCACGAAAAAAAGCATCAACGCCAAAAAAGCAACTCGATTCTGAAAACAATCAGGTCGCGCCCAACAGACCGAAAAAGCTATACCAGCGACACAGACACCGGCCGCCGCGCGCCTCTCAATGACGATCAGCCTGCAACTGCACAACCCATGCAGCGGCACGCGGTGAAAAATAGAGGAAAAACCTCGCGCCACAACAAAGTCCCTCCCGACGAAAGTTCGAGCGCGCTCCGTCGGACGAATGATAAAGCAAAAACGAGTGATAGATAGATAGATCGATATTTGTTTATTTGCATATAAATACAAAATAGATTGTTAGAATGTACGTATGGTTGTATATAGTATATAAAAGACAGTCTTCATTTTTCGCTAATCTATATAATTATTGCACCTAGTTACTATCTATGATAGCACAGCATAAGTTACAAATTTTCATACAAAAAATCAGTCTTAAAAATAGAGAGAGAGAGAGAGAGAGAGAGAGTAAGCGGACGCACGAAAAAATCATCGCACCCGCTGACTAATCGATTTCGCGTGCCGCGGCGGCGGCAGCTGATCGCGAGAGAGGATCGCACTATATAACCGACGATACGCCGCCGCGTGATTCATCCGCGCGAGTGCGCGAACAAAGGCACGCGCGCACATGTGTGTACAGAGAGAGAGAGAGAGAGAGAGAGAGTATGAGTTCATGCGCGCACGTTTCGGCAAAGGGGGAGGACGCGGTTATGGTACACGCGCCTGTGTGTATGTGAGCGATAGACGTTGGTGTACGTGTGCGTAAGCGAGCTCTTCGTAATAGAGTCATTGAATATCGCGCTGATATTTCGCACTTTGTTTGACGCGCGAATCGCGTTTGCAGGGCTTTAAGCTTTATTTGGGGGGCGACTCGCGTCAAATGGGGGAAAGCGCACGAGCTTTTTTTTGGCTGGGAGCTCTTTTACGAAGCGCGGTTTTTTTCATTTCGTTTTTGCGTTCGTTATCGCTTTGGATTTTTGTTGTTGTTATTGTTGTTATTATCGTCTTGGTGCTGGATGAAAGTAATGTCTGATCGGCAATGAAATTATCGATATAGTAATGCTGATTGAATTTTATCAAATTGTATATGCTCGTACGACAGCAAAAGGATTCGGCAATTCTTTATAAAGGCAGGATACACATTAACATTCTCCAGTTGAATAAACCTTTAATCTATTCGCCGGGGCTGGCAGTAAAATATTTATCTTCCTTTGTTTGGCCGCGAAGTATAAACATATTATTCGAGCGAATTTTTCTTACGCCTAATAAAAATACTACAGCCGCACAGAATTCGCATCGATCCGAACTCACTCGAAATCAGACGAAGGCACATCAACGCAGCTTCTTTTTTTTATACAATTTAAAAATTCAAATCAGACGTCAGTGTTTCCAATCGGAAAAAAGAACTAAAGAGAGTGAGAGAGAGAGAGAGAGAGAGAGAGAGAGAGAGAGAGAGAGAGAAGAAAAGCCGTCACTCAATGTCATCCCTAGTTTTGTATTGATCTTCCAGTAACTTAAAAAGTATGAAATTCCACGCAGAGCGGGGACAAAAAAAAAGGGTTTTACGCAAAACCATGCAGGTGCAGCTGACAGATTGACGATGTCGCTTAAATTCGCGAGTCTCGCACGTCGGAATATAACGATACCTAAAAATAGCATTTTATAGGCATAACCGAGAAAAAAACACACACCGTTTTACGCGAGATTCGCCGCTATTCATTAGTCCCCGGTTCGATTCGAAAAATCAAGTATAATACCGAATCTCCGAAAAAGCATGTGATTCAGTCGCCCCTTATCGCGCATATAGAAAACTCACGTTGCGGAGCTCTGTAGCAGGCTCAAAGTAGGTATCCTCAACACACAGGCGGCGCGCGGCAGAGAAAAAAAAATCAACAGAGACACTCGGTCGAACAATGCGCTCTGTATACACAACTGCCTCTCTCTCTCTCTCTCTCTCTCTCTCTCTCCTTCTTTCTCTCCTGCAGAGTATAGCAGTCGTTCTCAGCCGCGCTGCTGCTGCTGCACAATCTCGCTCGCAAATAAAAAATAACACACGCACACACTGAGAGAGAGAGAGAGAGAGAGAGAGAGTGGGGCGCGCGAACGCGAATATAATCGAAATGCGGCACGCGGCGCGCCGGACGTAGGCTTTTCTCTCTCTCTCTCTCTCTCTCTCTCTCTCTCTCTCTCTCTCTGGTCGCGCGCATTTTCTACGGCTCGGCGACTGCGCGACGGCAACGACTTTATAAACTCGCGACGATTTGCGAGAGCTCAACTCGTGTGTTAGTATGTCTGTATGTGTGCGTATTTCGATTCCGAGCTGTGAGAGAGAAAGAGTGGCTGGCATATGTAAGAAGCCATGTGGGAGTAATTGTGCTTGACGCGATAATCATGGTGTCGTGGTTATGCGTGGGGTGTAGAGTCGCTTCGTGTTTTTTTTTGTTTTTTTTTTGTTTTTTTTTTCTGTTCAGCGCTCGCGATATCTGCGTCGATGAAGGTATTTGGAGGCGAGGGAGATGTTTTGAGAGGTTGGACGTCGGACGTGCATTGGTAGAATGTACCTCGAGTGGTTTTGTCGACAATTTGGCAATAGTTAAATTAGAGATTAAAATATGTTTTATTTAGAAGATTGGCAAAAATGTAAAAAAAAGCATTAACCAGGCAACTACACTCGCAAATGTTCGGGTTAAAACTTTTCCCTTGTTACAAAGTTATTGGGAATAAAGAAGTTATAGCAAGTTATTGATTACAATATATCAATAAAATATAATGTAAATTTATGTATCGCAGAGCTACTTTAATTCGATAATAAAAGGTAAAAAAATTTCGTTCGATTTCATGTAACTATTTTCATTAAAAGGGGGGAATGCATTAAACCAACTTCTAAGGAATTCAATAGCTCGCAATTTATGAAGTGCTTGTCTTGCGTAAATTCTTCTATCGAATCGTTAAAATTCTGCTGGATTTATAGCTTTTGCATTTTTCGCTTGAACATCTTCTCCGATACAGGAATTCAGATAGAATGTCGATCGATATTATTAGAAGAAATATGAATTCCATATAATTATACGCTAAACGCCAATATCTTACTTAATACGGTTCCTTAAATCAATATACCTGCGCTTTTAATTTGATATTCCTAAAATCTATTATTGATGATCAAATACTCATTTGTTTTTAGAATTTGGTTGAACTTTCTTTTCATCTTTAGAATTTTACGTCTGTAAACTTCAAATTCTACAAAATCTGTCATACCTTAATATCTTAAGTCAACAAAAATAAAAGATGAAAGAAAAAAGTTGTGCTAACATTGATTTGGATCTCGTCAAAAATTTGAACTTATTCTAAATAAACGAACAACTTTTGGATTAAAAGCAATATATTTTAAATATCCTGTATTTATTATATCAAATAAATTAAAAAAGTTTTTAATGGAGATAATAATTTTTGGCGATTATTATACGCGAGCAAATGGTTCAGGCCATAAACATTAAAAATAAAAGCAATTAATGGAGCATCACAACAATCGAACTTGTAATTGCACGTGTGAACAACATACCGAATAAAATAATTTTAAAAAATTCAATCCGTCTCGCAGTGCTGCTTTATTTAAAAATATATATATTCTGTCATTGTCATAAAAATTCACAGCTCAAACAAGTTTTTACGCAATATAATCCAAGTACCCATAAATTCAAGTTCAATTACTCGGCGGCGTTAAACGTTAGCGAAAATTACAACAACATAATCACATCGCGAACTCGCAAAGAACAATTTAACGACACTTGCACAAGACGCGAAACAAACAGAAAAAAATAAGCTAATCGCGCAGAAAATACCGCGATACAGAATTATTCGAATGCGAAAAAAGACTGCTTTTTGTATGAAAATGCTCATCGCGTATAGATGGTCATTGTACTCTATTTCTATTCTTAGAACGACTTGCAGTCGCTTTGAAGCCTGACTCTCTCTCTCTCTCTCTCTCTCTCTCTCTCCTTCTCGCTCGCTCGCCACACGACAACGACGACGACGACGACGACGATCGTATAAGTCTCTTGATTGCTTTAGGGTCGTCTAATGTAACGTCGCTTGGGCTGTCCAGCCAATATAACGTCGCCGCCGCCGCCGCCGCCGCGTCTTTTTCCACGTCGAGACGACGACCGACGCGCTGCTGACGTCGTCTCCGCTTGTAATAACTTGATTTCGGAGCAGCTCGCCGAACTCGAGAACTTCCGAGCGGCTCTCTCTTTCCTTTTTTTTCTCTCGCCTGTCTTTTTTTTCTTATCAGCGTGGATTATTCAGGTTTTGGTATTGCGATTTGAATGTGTGCATTGTTTGAGATTATTGCTTTCCATTCATTATCAGACCATTGATTTGGGGATTTCCTATTACATCGGTGGTCGATAAAGATTTACGAAGGTACGAGCGATTTTTTTTTTATTGTGTATTTTTGCTAAGGAATTGATTTACGATCGTAATATTGTGCGAAAGGAATATATAGGTGTAAATAATAATTTTACGACAATATAAATATGATGAAAAATGAAATAAAAATTATCAATCAGTGTAACGGGCGAACTAAAAATACATCAAAGAACTGTATTTCTTGTATATTTCGAAAGAAATATATGTTTAAAAGTTTTAAATATCTTAAAAATTTTTATTTTACGAAGGTGATTTGTCATCACGTTTAATATCCAAAACTTCCGTTTGCCGACCTTTCTCTTACTTTAAATTTCATATTTATCATGTGCACACTTGACTTTATCTTGACAAATTATCTCTCTTTCACTCCTGTATATACCCTTTCTATAAGCAATCTACTCGGGAAAAAAAGAAATTATGCTAGCAAATTCTCGAGGTGCTATTTTTAATAATTACAAATATTTCTACTCGTTTTTATTTTACTTTTGTTGCATAATCAATGCATTTGATTATATTAGTTTTTTTTATTAATCTACGTCGTTCGATTATTTAATCAGTAATTAAATTATCCCATACTACGAAATACTTACATTTTTGTTATCAATTTCTACGGGTTTTAAGACATAACTATTCATAAAGTTATAAAATTAATATTTTGAATAATTCCGTGGACTATATCTAAAAATAATCATATGCTGGCAAATAAAGCTGAGAAAAAAAACTTTATCGTCGAAAGCTCATACTTGGACGTGTTTTAAATGGACTGAAGCATTTTATAATGCCTCCTTGGGTGACCGAACAGTTGACTTACGACCTTGATTTATAGTCATTTACAAGTTAAGATTTCACAGCGTTCGATCATTTAAAGAAAAAATATAAAAGTATGTTGTTTGATTGATTGTAAACTTATAAGATTTATTAACTGATATGAGCTAATACAGAAAAAAATATTCACATTTGAAAAGTCAGACCAAATAACAAGAAATATACACTTAAAATCTAATGTATATCAAAGTTCATTCTCAACACGAACATTTCTCTTAAAAAAACTCTATTTCTTTTTTTTCCGATACGCAACCAATCCTTAATTAAAATCGTAACAAAAACGTAATCTAATCCAAATCACCGACATTCGCAACCCAATAAATCCGTAAGAGCAAAGCATTCGTTGCATCGCGCATCTCTTTTCGAATCCATCATTCCGAAACGGCCGCGCTCGGTCGTCGGCATGAGAATCACATCGACTCGCCAGTCCAGTCATCCATCCAATGAATCGAGTCTCATCTAGGGTTAGGTCAGTCGGTGTGCGCACGAAGACGTAGCATAGAGACGAAGATCCACAAAGGCACGCATTGCGTATGGGGAATGTCTCTCGAGCACTGGCTGCCGCTTCTTTTCTTGTATAAATATGTACTTTGGAGGTGCAGGTACTTGGTTTGGATCTCTCGAGCTACTTGACTGCGGAACAGGTGACTCACGCTTTTTTTGTCCGCAGTGCTCGACTTTGGATACTTATGATAGGCTTCTTCTTTCTTTTTTTTCTGTGTGCGCGTTCGCGAGCTGGAGGCATAGAAGTTTTCGAAGGCTTCGTTGAATGAGATGGTGAATTAAGGTTTTTTGGACTGAACGGGTGTTAGTAGTTGAATATAATTTCTTTAAAAATAAAACGTGGACTGAAACCATCGTGACTCTTTTCCTTTTTAAAATAGAATGCATCAAACGTAGAAAATCTAAACTTTATATTTTAGACTTGTATAATAATATCTGCAGATTATTTATACAAGTGAATAATTGTGTCAATGCTTGAGATTTAAAATATTATATATACTATTATCAACTATAATAAAATTAAACTTCTCGAATTATGATACAGAGTTCGTATACATTAAAAGTCATACTGTCCGATAAGAAAAAAAAAAAGTCAACCTCAATGCCAAGTCACTCGCTAAGTATTACAATTAATTATATCAACCTGCAGAATTGATTAGTTAACTAGAGTACAGGCGATGGGCACATCAGAAATCGCTATGATAAAATCAAACCGATTCCTCTGTATTCGCGCGCGTAGCTACATCAACAATCGGCATCCATAAAAATAAAACGCCATTGGCATATATTAGCAATCAATCGAATTATATACCCCGGGCTCATAAAAATCCAACACACATCTCCCCCTCGAACTCGCGCCCAAGAATCTCGATCCTCTTGCAAAACAGCTATTTCGAATTTTCATAATCCTTCCAATACAACGTCTAAGGAGAGAGTGCGAGAGAGAGAGAGAGAGAGAGAGAGAGAGAGAGAGAGAGATAGAGTATAGTAGCTCTCGTTGGATATTCAGACACGAGTAACAGCCATTGGCCGCTGGGCTGATTGGAGCGAATCGAGGGAATTAATGTCCCGGCGCTCGGCCGACATTTATATGACGGCGAGAGAGATGCTGCCGCGCGGCGGCGGCGGCGGCGGCGGCGGCGGCCGCTTTTGACGCTCGGTATCGTCGGTCAAGAAACTGCTTCTGCCATAAGTGCGTTTCGTTAATTGCCTCTGCGACAACGAGATAGTCCAACGATACTGGCAAATCTCTCTCCATACCCACACGCATCACACACGCACACACACACACACACACACACACATCATATATATTCTTTATGCACGAACGTGTGTATATACGTAGAGCTGAATCTTAAGTTTCTTCTTTTTTTTCGTTAGAGTTTATCAGGCTCGATTAGTTTGCCAGTGGGAATTTCGAGGTTCGCGGATGAGCAAGTGGCCGCTGCTGGCCATTGCCGCATGCACGACTTCAGGTTGACGAATAGTTGCGAGCATTGTGATTCACTATCGCTGGGGAGTTCTTGACTCACTGCTGCCTCGCAGCGAAAGTCACTTGTGCCATACTGTTTATTAATATTCATTATTCGTTTTCTGATAAGTAATGGAATAATGCTCTATCGGAAATTAACTAAACAAACGTCACTAACTTGTTGTAATACATTTTCCATCAGCAGTATTGGAAGACAATCCTCGAGCAGAGCGATCGTCGTGAATAACATCTTACCACGAATTTCCTTTCAATTATCTGTGGGGCTGCACAAAGAGCAGCAGCACCAGCAGCAGCAGCAGCATCGTAAAATCTCGCATGCACTCTATCCAATCTACCGCTTGCAAATAAATACTCATCTTAAATCTCTCTCTCTCTCTCTCTTTCTCTCCTTCTTCATGCATATACGCGCGTTCGTCTCCGCAGGGTGCACAGCAGCAGCCGCAGCAGCATCAGCAGAGAGTGAGAGAGAGAGAGAGAAGATATTTGCGGGTCTACCACATTTAGCGCGAAAGCCCCTCTTCTTTATCTTGGTTCCCTCCGCGTCTCCTCCTCCTCCTCCAAGTGCACATCGCTCTCTCTCTCTCTCTCGCGAGCTCGCGCACGCGGCCCAAATGGTTTTAGGATGCAGCTGGCAAAACGCGCGTGCATTAAGGGACAGAGAAAGTTTCGTTATAATATTAGACGTACGCCGCCGCTCGCTGGCGGAGAAAGAACCTTATCCTACTCGTCTCTTCTATAACGGACGACAGAGGGCGGCTTCTTCTTCTTCTTCTTCTTCTTCTTCTTCTTCGTTCTTCTCCATCTTCGTTCTTCGAAATTGGCGCGGTAATTTCGCGACTCGAGACTCGCCTAATGACTGGGCTTTTCGTGAAGCGTCGCGCCTTCGCTGCGGATGGTGCGGACGAGGTGCGTCTCGTCGCTTGTTCGGAAGCTTTACTACCCGGAGATTGCGGATGTGTTCCTCTCTTTAGTAAGACTCTTTTTTCACTTTTAATGATGTAGTATAAACCGCGTTGCGATGCAGTTTTGAATCGGAACGAGGTTGCTTTTGCTTTGTTTACTGCGGTTTTTGTATGATCCTTGGATTTGGATTGACCGGTTCAAGCGCTGCACTCGATGGGAAACCAATTTGCCTATTTGCATGCGTTTAAGAACGATGTCCGAAATTTTAATTAGCGCTCCTTGCTTTTTTAGGGGGCAGTTTCTCACTCAGGTTTGCCTTTGTTATAGAGGTTCTGTAATGCGCTGTGCAATGAGACAGCCCTTAATTATCGAAACATTTATGCACCGTTAATATTTGAGTTTACCATCATAAGCGATTCGATTTTACGTCTCTTGCTCTTACATTCAAATGAAAATAAACTAAGCAATTTCGTTAGAGCTGGTGTCAAACTTGTTATATTACTGGAATCGTGAATATATGAGAATTTGCATGTACGACTGGAAGGATGAAAAACAAATCGTAAACAGAATACGTTGATTTTTACACGTCGATAACACATGCCAATTCCATCACATTTCTTGGGCGTCCACTCGTTCGATTGAAAAGTTCCGAGTAAAAAAGTGAATTCTTTGTTTCTCATTATACACTCCTCGCTTACCCGGGTTACGGTATATTCTTTTTAACGCTCGATAATTCTATAATACTACGGCCCGAGAATAATTGAGAGGTTTGCGTTTCTTTCGGGTTCCGTTATACCTCGCAGAGATCTGCATATATATGATTTCAATTCGTGAAATTGCAGTTCCCTCTTCGCTGACCCCCTCCCCCTGACTCTCCTTTTATACTTCATTCTAAAAAGAAAGGAATATCCCTCGCGTTTAACCTGCTTCTCTCGCGCGGCAAGTGTGTTCCCCAATTTTCGCGGAAGCACTTTTCGCGTCGCGTGGTCGTAATGCCGCACGACAGAAACGTCGAATTCCTTAATTTGAGAATGAAGCGGTGACCATTTTTGGGAAAATATATGTATGAGGAACCGTGTGTACGGCAATCTTTGCAATTCGTGCGATAATTGATACGGGAATCCTTTATAATATTAAAAATATTTGAGTCAATAGCCGCCGGGACATTCCCAAAAATTCACTCAGAACTTTCCCAATGATCTCGTCAAGTCGAATCATCTCGCACCAATTGAATATTTGTCACGCATTTACAATTTCTCTGCACGAGTAAAATCCACGCGATCTAATTACAAACTACTCGGAGTCCAAATCTATACATCCAACGAGTCTCCAGCTGCATCGGCAAAAATTTCGTCTTCTCTTTTTACTGGTGTATAATATATAAGCCGTGCAGCGTCAAGCCGCACACATAGAGAAAGAGCCGTTGCATCGAAAGCGTCGCGCGCATGAAATACGCAACGTCGCTGCTCCCAACGTCGATTTTTCGGCCGTCCCAGACGAGAGAGAGTGAGTGAGAGAGAGAGAGAGACGGAGGAGTCCCTTGCGTCGCGTCTCGCGCGTCGCGATGCTTTTTTCGCGTACGTAGACCTTTTCTACAGAAATAGCACTCGGGCGCTCCTCTCTGTCTCTCTTTCGCTCTGCGCGCGTATCGTCGTCGTATAGTCTCTCTCTCTCTCTCTTGTGGCTTTGAGGGAAGAGACATGTGCGCCCGGCAGTGACGATCATTGAAGCAGCTTTACTTTTCGGCTCTTCAACTTTGCCCGAGTATATATCGCGATTTTTAAGCTCCTGCACCACGATGCATTTTCGCGTGTTGCCGTTTGCCTTGTTTATTAAGCCTCGTTTATCTGCCAAGATGCAGGAATCTCTATTAAATAATTTTAATGATAATTAATTAAAAAATAAAAATCACAATGTCTTGGTGAAATTTTAGATTTTTCATATAGTATATAGCTCGTTTATTTTATAATTTTATTCACTGCCGTGTTCCAAGATCACAATCTCCAATCCGACGTCAAGATATAATATTCAACAGATTTTTAATATTGTTATATAGGAGTGATTCATTTCTTTATTGACTCATGCTTGATTAATTTGCAGACCCCAAGCATCTGAATCGTTCTGAAGATTAAATTCTCAGTATAGTGAAATTTGAGCTTCAATGAATTTCGGCTCTTGTATTTTATCTGAAGTTACACGATAACGCTATAATACAGCCAACAGAATGAATTTACTAAATAAATTCGTGGCACTTGTTCAATTTAGCGCAGTAGTATTTCTACTTAAAAAAAAAGTTTAAATAATTTAGCCTAAAATGAAAAGCACATTAGTTATTTAACTGATTTTGACGCTCATTTATCTTCCCTCGGCATTTAAATCGACACGGGTCAGTGAAAGAGTTTAGAAAACGGTTCGTGCGCGTACACGTATCGGATGAACTTGACAGACTTTCATAAGAAAGATTAATCGGCGATTTTCTAATAAAAAAAGCGTATACATAATGTCACCTTAGGCTACCGAATAATTTATATTCAACGTCGAGAGATCTCCGATGCTTTATTTTTAAGTCCCACTAGCCGTTTTATTTCGCTTTGCGATACGATTGAGAGGGAAAACACCGAAAGTGTATTAAAAATTATCGCCTCTGTTTATCCCTGTCGCGATAATAATGCATGCAATAATAATTATGAAACCGCTATAATCGGAATTGTGTTGCTCTTTTACTCGTCGAAACTTGGTTTTCTCTCATCTGTTTTTTTTTTTTCGTTGAAAATTATTAAAAATGAGGCATAAAATTTTAGGTTACCATTAGCGCCAACATTAACGCAGTGCCGCCCGAGCGAGATAAAACGATTATAACATTCATATTTTGTAAATAAAGATTGCACGAAAAGTTTTTCTTTTATGCGTCCAAGTTCTTATCAGATTCATCATTATCGTTAAAGTCGTTTAAAACTTTACGGTGTGTGCGGTGTGTACTTCTTCTTTTTTTCTTTTTTTTTTTTTTTTTTTATTAATCCATGCGCATGCGGAGCACGCGCATTTTTAAGATTCTTATTTGCAAAACTTTTCGAAACTGTAACGGTATTATATCGAATACTCGACCGAGAGAATTAATAAAAATTGTCGTTTAATAATATTTAGACACGCATCGCATAAAATAAATTCTAATTAACCTATTTCATTCAATTCGAAATTCCGATAACCCTTAAAAAAATCAACTCATACAAACTCGACACTCGCAAAATGGAGACACTCCGTCATCAAATCCGCCCGACTTTAATAGAAAGTATATACTTTTACTCGAAATTATTAACTCGACATTCAGCTCCGTCCCGTTCTGCAAACAACGATCCCAATCACTCCGCATGCATAATTTAAGCGGAACAAAAAAAATCTCCGCACCGCCAAGAACTTTCGACCGCTGTCCAACTGTTCCACTGGACTAGAGCAAAATCCTTTCTTTCGACGCGCTTAATGACTTTTTTTTTGGCTTCGCCGCGTCCCCGACGCATCTACTTATAAACTCACGCAGGAAAAGGAGCAGGCACGAAAAAAGAACGTGGAAGAGGCTTATAGCACCCGCCTATATATATGTATATATATATAATAATAATATACATTGGTTGCTCGCGAATCCAATAATTTATTCGTCCAAATACGAGAGCCTCGAGGATCTCGTTCGCTTGACGCAATCGCTGATTTACGATGTATATGTATATATATACTTGCAGCTCGTGTAGCTTTTATATATTCCTGGGGTATAGAGAAACGATGTGAATCGGCCCTTATATCGCACGCGCGCGCATACAGCAGGCCTGTGTTTGAGCGGTGGTCGTGTTCCCTACTCCGTTTCACTTTTAATTGTACGGATTTTCATGAAATTTTGGCAGATCGTGGTCGACTCGCGCCGTATGGTCACTCATCCAATATATATATATAACACACGCTTCTCTTTCGTTCTTGTTCGGTATACATCCCTTCAGGCAGAGGCGGGTCTCTCTCTCTCCCTCTCTCTCTTTCTCTCTGGTTCTCGCCTTCTTCATCTCCTTTTTTTCGGGCCTCTTTAAGGGGCCTCCACAAATATTTTAAGTATCGACATTACGTATTGGGAATAATTGCTTTTAATGTGCATGCTCTCGTTTTGTTGCTGTTTAAATTTCGCCCTGCTCGTTTTTTGGGCGTTCGATATTTCTTGCTCGCTCTGTTTTTTTTTCTTTCCTCTCTTCTTCCTCCTTGGCTCCGTTCCTCTGCGTATACAGTGTCAAATTAGTGGACGTTTATGCTTGAAATTTCGCGAGATCTTGCATCAATAATGAATATGTATATTCGAGATCGTTTCGACGGATAGGAGATAATCAAATTCAATTTTCTCGTTTCGTATTACTGAATTAAACTAATGCTTTATTAGGCAAAAGTAGCTGAAGATATTTATATACGTATCCGTACTTCATTGAAGTATTTTTATGGTCTAGTAGCTATGATAAAAGTAGTCGCTACTGTATATTTTTTTTGTCTCGTGCAAGTTTCATTTGTAGACAGTCGTATAGATAAATTTATTCGATTCGAAGATAAAACGCCATTCAGCACAAGGTAGATCTTCTAATCTTCCGAGCAATCAAACCTTCTGAATTCTTATTAAAAATCGATGTTGCCATTCATCTAATTAATTCGTGAGACTCGAACTGTGAGCCAATTTATCGATCGAGTTTTTTTTTTCTTCATCTTACTCGGTGGTATACATATATAAATTGCGAACTGGTTCCAACACAAAATGCAAAGTCATACGCGCAATATCGCACTTGTTACTTTTACCTCGGAATCTCGTAACTGGGAACCTTGAAACAAAGCGAGTCGAATCGAATATTCTGTTTAACGACAAAGGAAAAAAAAGCAATCGTCCCAATTAATACAATAGGAGGGCATTTCTCGTGGCATCGCGAATCCAGTAATGTATCGAAATCGCTAATTATCCTCGAAGAAGAAGAAGAAGAAGAAAAAGAAAAAGGATCGAGAGTCGGTAAAGTTTAATCTCGCGGAGAAGATCGACGAATAACGACTCGAACTCGTACGGATTGAACCCCACGGGATGTGTCCCTGCCTATATATGTGAAATCACCTTTAACGAAGCCAGTGGGTCCGGTTGTTGGGACCCCTCTTCTCTCTCTCTCTCTCTCTCGATATATTCTCTCCCTCGCGACGCCGCGCCGGGTTTCGACGAAAAACAGGTTTCCTCTCCTCTCCTGCACCGATCTCCCGGGCGCGCCGCCGCCACCGCCGCGTCCGATACATCCACTCTCGTACACACATACACACGGGCACGGACACGTAGACACGCACACGCGCGCGCGCTCGAGTTGTACAGTCGCCGGCAAAGATTATCGGGAGACAGAGAGAGACAGACAGAGAGAGAGAGAGAGAGAGAGAGAGTGATAGAGGTATAGTCTGCGGGGCTGTGTGCCTCGCGATTCTCGTAAATTATTTTCACCGACCTTTACCTCCTCCTCCTCCAGACGCGGCCACGCACACGCACACGCGAGCGTGAAATCGAACGATCGCTGTATGTCCGCTGAGAGAAAGGGGAGAACAGAGAGAGAGAGAGAGAGAGAGACAGACAGAGAGAGAGAGGGAGGATGGATGGAGGAAGCCGATTAGAATAGGAGAGAGAGAGAGAGAGAGAGAGTCTTCAGACGTCGGATTTCAAAATTCGCATTTTAAGGGCATTGGATTATTGCGACTGTCTGTCTGCGTGTGTGTAGACTAGGCCTTTTTTCTCGTTCGCTAATTAACGTTTCGTCCGACCTTGGCTCAGGCAGTTAACCCTTTGTCGAGACTTTGGCAACTGAAAAAACGTTGAAATTTTCGGGGCAGCAGCGGTTTCCCTATCAACAAACCGTTAAGCGTTGATACTCGCTCGCAACGATGCATATTGAAAATAATAAAAAGCATAATACCGATGCCCGAGATATCTGCCTGCACATCTCAATTATCGCTCGTTTCCATTCATAAACGGAGCAAATTGAAGCCTGAACCAGCATGATTTTGTGTCGCATTCTCGCTGCTGCGACGTACTGCTGGAGTACATATGAAAGTAATATCACACACAGAACGGTCTGCTCGCGTAGCACAGCTCGTGACCGTTTGAATTATTAATTTCAATTCACGCCCGCCAAATGAACTCTCTCGTAGAAAGGTTAAACAACTGCATTGCTCGCTAGCGCGCTTAACAAAACAACACTAAACGATAGCCTGCACTCGGACGTCGAGATAAATCAGCTGCGACTAGCTATGTGCAGTGTTATATATATATAGAAAAAGAAAAAAGGAGAACCATTCTTCGAAAACGCCAATTATGAAAAAAAGTGAAAGAGGACCGAAAAATATCTGGGATGTATAAGCTAGTGGGGTGATCGAGGCGATTTGATAATGAGATTGATGAGGCCACTCGATTGTTCAGTCAGTGATGCTCGAGACTTTGCCGATATATGTACGATTATCTTGGGAAAGGAGACGCGCGGCGGCTCTTGGAGTTTGCGGCATTAATTGGAGGAATAACCGACTCGATCTGTGTTTTTTTTTTCTTTCGTTGGTTCGACCGCGTGAATTTCGGATGACGCGCCGCCGCCGGTGCGTGTATAAGGTTTCGAGACTCGGCGAACTTGTCGATTTGATTTAAGAGCCTGTGCGAAATCTCGTCGGCTAAAAATAGCGATACTCTGCGCGAGAAACTTTTTATATACCTGTTTTATATTTGAGGGATTTGCATGAGTAAATGGGGGGGGGAACGGCTCGCGCTATTTTTCTCCGCTAATTGTAAGCTGTTTTTAGAATGAAATTGCAAATTCACTGTTTAAAGAGGCTTATCGAGTTGCGCGACGGAACTTTTTTTCCCATGGAAATTTACAATTCACAATTGACTTAAAAAACACGAAGACTTTGCTGCACTTGGCCACTCGAGCTAAAGTTTTTCTCTCTGGAGATCCGTAAAAATGAACAGCCTCATAATCCACTTTTGAAAAGTATAAGTAAAATTTCGATGAATGAAATCTTACAAAATTGAGTTGGATAAATAACGAAATGTACTTGTACTTTATCGTGGAGTCTTGCAATTTTCACAGTTTATTTAGGTGCATAGGAAGCAATCGATTCTCTCTCGTTTAATTGGAACTCAATATATACGAAATATTCTACCAAATTCACTGTACTTTGAGCTATCGATATCTGATTGTTTAATTATTAAAATGTATAATGAAATTGGAAAAAGCTCGCACTTCAGTTGGCATTTCCGACAATTTTAAAAACCTATATTTTGTATTATCGAGTTAATCATTAATATTCTCATAAAATTTTATAATATAATTCAAAGTCTTTTTCAATCGAAGAAATTTTTGCTGCTCATTTCTTATACCATCATCATTTAATATAATTAATTTAATATAATCTACACTAATTGTCTTGCTTTATATTTATTCTGCACTGATACTCCAAATCTCTTCGAAACCAATTTGGTATTCAAACGCATCCCAAGACAAATTCATCCAAAATATTAACCAATAAATCATCCATCGCTCGTCTCGATTACTCGAAAACCGAGTGATCCCACATCAAGAATCCCTTCGTCGCATCTGCACCCATCACTCCTAAAAATACGAAAGAAAAACCAACCCGCTAGAAAAGACTCGACAACAACAACAACAGCAACAGCAACAGCAACAAAACAGCTCACAAAGTCAATTACGAAATTTCGACGGGCCAAAGCCGGAAGCCCATCGGAGCTGCTCTCGAAGCTCGTTGTGCCTGCCCTCCGCGAGCAATATATAGCAAGGGACGAGAAAAAGCGATTCATAAACAACAACGACACGAGTTGCAGCAGCAGCAGCAGTAGCAGTAGTAGCAGCGAACGCACGGCGGCGGCGGCGGCGGCGGCGGCGGCTGGGCACAAAAAAAATCGAAGTGCAATCCAATCTAACGAACGCGAGCTTGCATCGTGGACGTAAAAAAAATTGCCGGCAGGGAGAGGGAGAGAGAGTCTCGTTAGAAAACGAAAAAAAAAACACGTAGAGCGGAGGGAACGAACCAACTCGTAGAGTGAGAGAGAGAGAGAGAGAGAGAGAGGCGAACCTTCGTTGAAAATAAAAATTTGCCCCCCGACGACGACGTTATCGGGCAATGAACGCGAGAGGCTCGTCAACGACCCGCCCGTTTAAAGCTATATAGCGTGTGCGAGCAGCAGCAGCAGCAGCGGCAGTAGCAGCAGCAGAGAGAGAGAGAGAGAGAGAGCACCGCGGAAAGGAAAATCTTTAAAAATACCGTTCGACGAAAAAGCTGCGCAAGCGCAAGCTCGCGGGAGTCGCACACCCCCGCGTCTCTCTCTCTCCCACACATACACACACGTACACACGCAGCGCACACACTTCTCCTCTCCGCGCTTCTTTCCTTCTCCTCCACCTTTTTCCCTCCCTGTGTGACTCCCTCCTCTCCCTCCTCCCTCCCTACCTCCCACTCGCCCTCTCACTCTCTCTCTCTCACTCTCTCTCGTTCGCTCGCTCGCGCGCCCAGTTTTATGCGTCTGTCTCCGTCCTTTCTATTTCTCTCTGTCGTCTGAGAGTCGCTGCACCGCCGCTGCTGCCGCCGCCAAAACAAATCGTAAAGACGTCTCTCCTCTCTCGCTCTCTTTATATACTCGTTGCTGTTTGTCTGTCTGCGTGTATGGGTGTGTGTCTGTGTGTGCGTGTGCGTGTTTGTGTGCAGCAGGCGGACGATCCCTTCGCGCGCGTTTCCTGAAACAACGGAAATCGAAGATGCACCACGCACCGCTCGGACAATAACCTTCGCTGCTGCTTCTCTCTCTCTCTCTCTCTCTCTCTCGCTCTCTCTCTATCTCTCTCTCCCGCGAAGCGCGAATATCGATATAAGACTCGACGGCGTTCTGACTTTTTTCTCTCTCTCTCGCTGTGTCTTTAACGCGTGGATGGGTCGAAGAAGTCGAGTACGGGAAATGAGCTTCGGGATCATTGCGAAGTTTGTCCGGTCGCTGCTTGCTTCGTCTTCTTTTTTTTCCACTTTGCCCTCCCCTTGTTTATGACGTTTGCGCGCGGCACGGCTCCTTTTTTGCGATGCGGTTTTTATAGGAGCGGACCCGTTTTATGCAGTTGTTTTGGGGGCGTACGCGACGTCCCCGCCGCCTATACACACACACACACACACACACACACACACACACACATATACACGTCTGATTGTTTGTTTCATTGCTGTATTATCGCGTCGCATTGGGTAATTTGATTACCCTCCTTACTATTTCGTAGAATTTCATGACGCTATCTTGGGCTCGTTAAAAAGCAATAATGACTCGGAACTATTTCTTTATGTGCGCGCGCGGCGTCTCGTTGCGCGAAACTCGAGACTATTATTTATTTTTAACGATATAATTGCATTTGCTTGTTTAAACTATTATATACGAATGAACTCTCTGCTCTAGGGATTTATGATCTTTGACGAGCTTTTTTTTAAACTGAGCCTCCTCTTTTATTGTCCTTTCGAATGATAATAATTATTTTGACATTTGCTTGTATTCAATATTATGCCTTGAGACACTAATCATGGCAATCTTTCATTTACTTGTAAAAATGCATTTTGTCCTTCCTTAAATTATAAGTCTCTTGAGAAAACTTCTATCTTTGATAATAATAAATAGACTTCGTCCACTGAATTAAATTAAAATTTTTTATGCTGCTACATTTTTCAAATGCGATAGCCCCATCAAAAAAGTACTTCGAACTGGTAAAACAAAATGCTCATGGGTTCTTGAAGCCCAAATAAATTGATTTCCATAAAATACACTTAAACGCGCTAGTCAAAATTTAAATCTCTCACGTGAAAGCAAACAAACGCGATAAAACAAAATCTATATCGCAGCTAAATAACTCCTCGGTTCCGACAACTTGAAGCGGCCTAGTAACAAATAAAGAGCGTCGACGCGCTCGTCTTGGGGCGTGTACAATACGCACGCGAGTCGTCGCGCGGGAGGAAAGCGAAACCGAAGCCATTGTAAGTCAGTAGTTCGCTAAATCGTTATTTAACGCTCACAGCACTCGGCGATAGTCGCTGGTTAGTACACACGAGGAATCATCGACCCTCTAATGCATGCGCATCCGCGAATATATTTATGTGCATTAATGCAACGGCGACAGCGGCGGCGGCGGCCAACTCGGGGAAAAGTATAGACGAGCACGAAGAAGACGAAGAAGAAGAAGAGCGACAGTGAAGGAAAGATGGGAAATCGCGCGTGTGCAATTGCATTGTAAATGAGGATAACGGAGGCGGCAGGCATATATAGAAAACTCGCTGAAACAAAACGGCGACGGAGAGTTCGCGCGAACGAGCCGAGGTCAAACTTGCCTGATAAACCTTTAGACTCTCTTTGAGCGTGTGACTAACACACAGCTCTCCCAATGTACAGCGCCGAGTTTCGCCCGAGAGAGCCGATAAAAAGTGTTTTAGAATATTTCGCGTCGACTACGACGACGGCGGCGGCGGCGGCGGCGGCGGCGGCGTCGTCGTCGTGCAGGAGAAAGTAAAAGTTACTTCCGATCGATGAATTTTTGCACGGGGATTCTTTCCCTTTTGCTCTGGCCCTTGGGCTGCTGCCGCTGCTACTTTTCGTTTTACTTTGATGAATGGCCGATTCGCTGCAACGACAGGCCGACGACTATTGGCTGGTGAAAATTTTCCCTCTAAACGACGATTAAGCCTATCGTTTATGCGGAGACTAAATGATGGTATTAACGACGGGACGCGGCCTCCGAGGCAACTCAAAGCGATACCGCGTATGTTTTGATCAAATTTCTTCGGAACGAGATGAAAATGAAATGTGCGTTTTGAGAGTAGCGAGCAATTGAGGCGTTAATCGTAAACGGGTCTGCCTTGGATTATGTTTCATCCTACCACATTTAGTACTCGGTAAATTGTGCGATGCCGGTTCTGGAGCGACTTGAAAAGTTTCATATTCTTTAACATATAGCTTCTTCTGTATCAACACCCTTATTTGTTAAAATCACTATGAAACATAAAATTATCGAAAAATATTATAAACTTTTCCAAGTACTTGATGAATTATTCATAAGTTATGATTTAATTTCATTCGAACTCAATCGCTTCACTGAAATTACGAAAGTATCAACAATTGACCAAAATTATGTCGACTGACCCAAAAATTAGCAAGCATTAATTAAGTCCGAAAATCTGTCTCATAAAATGTCGTCCAATGCAGTATGCAAATAATATGCAGCGCGTTTTTCGTGCGAATCTCCCAGCATTCGGTCACGTGCGTTTGTATATCGGCGGCGTAAGTTCATCGACGTATCTTATCGGACGCAACGATAATACAGCTAAATTCGATGTGTTTTTTTCATGATGAAACGCGCGTCACCGGCATATATATACATACGCTTGTAATTTTTATCATCAATAGAGTAGCTTGCGCACTTGGGAAGAAAGTCAAACTCGACGACTGATTTCTCTTAATTCAGATTTAATTTGCCAATGAAGAAATAACTCGAATTTCAAGCAAGCACAAAATTATCCGAGTAAGCACGAGAAGTAGGAGGGATCCCCATAAGAATTGTTATCTGCACAATAAAATGTTAAACTGGGTGTGCATTTATACATCAGCGTCGCAACGGAACTGCAACAGCGCAAAACTGGTTTTTCCAGATTCTCGATGATTCGGTGTACGCATTATACCCGCCTCGCTGCGACCATCTTTACCCTCATGTCCCCTCTTTTATGTTTTGCTCGATTCTATTTTGCGTCGCACTTGGAATATTGGGTTGACGGATCGGCGGCCTCACTTGCCCGAGAGAGAAAAGAAATCACCTAGGAAATTGCATGGACGCTTCGACCTAACGTTAGACATCATCGATCATCGCGGCGCGCACACAGAGACCATTAATATTCTTTTTAGCCATGGCACGAGGCCGTCCATTCCTTATGCGGTGTATAGCGGTTTAGCGCTTCTCTCCGTGCATATGAGCGCCAGTGTCTCCCCCCAGTAGGACAAATTTTTAATTGAAATTTTTAAACCGAACGACTGAATTAGTTTCCAAGCTATTTGCACTGTTAAATTAAAAGCCGAGTAGAATCTTTGCTTTGGCTTTCGAGTGATTGATATGCCATCGTGGACACTTTGAATTATTACCAAAGTATAACCATTAGTTAGTCCATTTTATTATTCGCAGGCAATTAGAAAAAAGTACAGTGCGATTTTGATATGTCCGGGGATTTATTACCTTCGAATAATAATTAAAATGCTGTACCGGCAAATGAAATCGACATTTGAGATTGCGTCTACCTTATGTCACGATGTATCGGAAGATCCAGATAAAACCAGATGCGTTCCACCTACATTAAGTCTTGTCCCCCATGACGAATTCAATTCAATTCTCTATATTTATTCACTTCCACTCCGCTCAACAGCTTCCCTATGCCCATGTATGCGTAATGTATCGACCAGCCCCACAGTCTGCGCAATATCCGTACATTTATCTAATTTTGTTTCTCATATCTCACGTATATTCACCACCTCTCTTAGCAGCTCCATCCCCGACCTCCAAAAAATCCAAAGCTATCGTTGTTGTTCACGTTTCCGTATGTTCTACTTGCAGATACTGGCACGCCGTACGTGTTGTACAAGGACAACATGGAGAGACCCCAAAGCCAGTGGGGCCCTGGCCCGGGATCTCTCCAGGACGGTGGACTCTACGCCCAGCAGCAGCAGCAACAACAGCAGCAGCAGCAGCAGCAACAACAGCAGCCGCCCCAACAGAGCTCCTCCTCGTCCGGCAGTCCGCAGCAGGCCTGCGGTCCACCGGTCGAGGGGGAAAACACCGGTCAGCCAGCGAGCCTAGCCTCGCCGGTGCCCTCGCCCTATCCCTCGGCGCCACCTGACCAGCCCCAGGCTCTGACCCCGCCGGACGAAGACCAGATCCAGTCCAGCCAGCAGCAGTCCTCCCAGCAGCAGACCGCCCAGCAGCAGCAGCAGCAGCAGCAGCAGCAAGTCCAACAGCAGCAGCAGCAGCAGCAGCAGCAGCAGCAGCAGCAACAGCAGCAGCAACAAGTCCAGAACAGCCAGGGCCAGGAGCACTCGCCCCAGCAGCAGATCAGCGGCCACGAGGTCGAGCGCAACGACTGCTTCCCGGGCTCGGCCGGCGAGCTCCAGCAGTACCCCCAGCACTACTTCAAGGAGGCGAGGCCGCACCCCTCGCCCTCGGTGCCGCCCCACATGCTCACCCCCGGCGGCTTCTCGGCCCTGCACTACCTCAAGCAGCCGGGCGTGATGCTGAGCTCCCTGGCCCAGGGCGAGGGGGGACCCGGTGGCCTCGAGGCCCACCAGTACAGCGGCTCGGGGGGTCCGAACATGGCCTCGGGCCTGCCCGACATCGTCCAGCAGAACGGCAAGTCCAGCAAGTCCGCCAACAGCGAGCTCCGGCTGTTCAAGTGCCTGACCTGCGGCAAGGACTTCAAGCAGAAGTCGACCCTGCTGCAGCACGAGCGCATCCACACCGACAGCAGGCCCTACGGCTGCCCCGAGTGCGGCAAGCGCTTCAGGCAGCAGTCCCACCTGACCCAGCACCTGCGCATACACGCCAACGAGAAGCCCTACGCTTGCGCCTATTGCGAGCGCACCTTCAGGCAGCGCGCCATCCTCAACCAGCATCTGCGCATCCACTCGGGTGAGAAGCCATACCAATGTCCGGAGTGCGGGAAACACTTCCGTCAGAAGGCGATCCTGAATCAGCACGTCCGCACACACCAAGGCGAGCATTTCTCTCTGCCTAACCCAGACTCCCCCGAGGAGAGCAGCGAGGGGCGACCCCAAAGTCGCGCCTCCACCGCCACGCCCGATCCTTGAACTTGCATTAGCACCGCTAAACTCATCCACTACTGCTATTCTACTGCTACTGCTACTGCTACTACCACTACTACTACTACTACTACTACTACTACTACTACTACTACTACCACTACTTTATACTTCTTATCCCCAAAAGCAGCTAATTTCTCTGGCTTTGTATTGAAAGTATACTTGGGGACTCGGCTCGCGACACCTTCTACGGACTCCCATACGCTTTTTTGTACAGATATCTATATAAGCATACCGATACACATTTAAGTTTGTATTATAATATACTATGGACGGGAGTCGCGAGGACGCGAGGACACGAGATGGCGCTAATTACTCGAGGTGCGTATATGGTTCACCAGTTTGACGCTGGACACTGGTACAGCTGTCCTTTAGAGGAGGCTCACAATGAGCGTCTTGTGGATGAACGAGGCTCTTGTGTCTTCGCGTCGTGCGATCCCTCGCGTGGAATTGAATCGTATGCCTGTTGTAATTGATTAACTCTTGGCATATATAGATATACATAGATATACATAGATTGATCCTTTCGTCTTGCGGAAATCCAGAATTTGTATCTTGATTAATAAATTTGGTTTTATATACGGCAAAATTGACGCAGAACAATTGTACATTTTTATTGTCGTTCTGGAGTATTGCGTTAACTTAGGCACGATCTGGAGACATAAAGACAAAATACCTAAACGTTTTATATTGTTAAACCAAATCAAATGTTTATAGTGTGTATAAATAAATCGTTTTTTGGAAGTAAATTGCAAAGAATGGATTTTTTAACAAGACGTCAGGGGAGTGTAAAGCTGCAACCAAATAATACCATCCATACCTCGTTTGACGATCCTGCCAACCTTTGTGGACAAAAAAAATGCTTTACTAATCCCAGCCCAACATACGTTTACCTCTATCCTTGCATCGCTCGATCGACCACATTTTGTTCCTCTTAACCTAATCACCCAAAAATCAATCCCACGCGTTGCCCATCATTCGCTTTTGATAAATATCGCTTTCTTCTCTGCGTGAGCCGCAGGATAATATACTTAACAACTAACCAACTCCACATTTTCAGAGGAATCAGAGTCCCACGATCGCATAAACCCGCATCTCTCTCTCTCGCAAAATTATGAAACCCTCTGTTGTTGCGCATTAAACAAAAAGTAATTACGCTTGCCATATCCACTGCCTCGACACCCTTTAATTTTTCATATTTGTTTATTTGTTTATTTGCGTTTCTATACACGCGTCCGCGCGATAGCAATGCAAAACCAAAAAAGTAAACGAACGTTCCAAGCCTGTATACCGGCAGACTAATACCTAGAATTGCCAAAACCATAACCCAAAGTCGCAGCAGCGACGACCGCGTGCTCCTTGTATTTAAAAAGAAAAAAAAGAAAAAAAAGAAAAAAAAGAAAAAAAAAAGAAAAAAAGAGAATGCGCAATCAATCATCAACATGACTGCGCGAAGCTCACTGCGGCGCAAAGTCGCGTCCTCATTAAAACCTTGTGTTCTCCGCTTATCATTTCAGACGTGAGTCCGCACTTGATCTTCAAGAACGGGATGACGCCGACCCTGTGGCCCCAGGACGTGCCCTTCCCACCCGAGGAGGGCAAGGAGGAGGTGGCATCGACCTTCGGCGACACCGACACCCAGTCGGGGGCCTTCAGCCCGGCGCCCGGTGACGGCAACTCCACCCAGTACCCGGCCTACTTCAAGGACCCGAAGGGCGGCAACCACGCGGTCTTCGGCTCGGGCACCACCAGCGGCACCTTCGGGGCCCTGCAGTACATCAAGCAGCAGAGCGCCAGCGGCGCCAACGGCAAGGCCTGCCTGCCCGACGTCATCCAGCACGGACGCTCCGCGGGCATGCCCCTCTACGTCCGCTGCCCCATCTGCCAGAAGGAGTTCAAGCAGAAGTCGACCCTCCTCCAGCACGGCTGCATCCACATAGAGTCGAGGCCCTACCCCTGCCCCGAGTGCGGCAAGCGCTTCAGACAGCAGTCCCACCTGACCCAGCACCTGCGGATCCACACGAACGAGAAGCCCTACGGTTGCGTCTACTGCGGGCGCAACTTCAGGCAGCGCACCATCCTGAACCAGCACCTGCGGATACACACCGGGGAGAAGCCCTACAAGTGCCAGCAGTGCGGCAAGGACTTCCGCCAGAAGGCGATCCTCGACCAGCACACCCGCACCCACCAGGGCGACCGGCCCTTTTGCTGCCCGATGCCCAACTGCCGGCGGCGCTTCGCCACCGAGCCCGAGGTCAAGAAGCACATCGACAACCACATGAACCCCCACGCGGCCAAGGTCAGGCGGAACTCGAGCAGCGACACCAAGCCTCCGGGCGGTGCCACGGGAGCCGGGGGTCCCGCTGGACTCGGTCCGGTGACCGTCACCCGGGGACTGACGCCCACGGTCGTCAAGCCCGAGCTCTACTTCCCCCAGTGCTACGCGCCGGCCTTCAACCACCAGCCGGCCGTCTCCTCGGCCCAGTTCCCCGGCCAGTCGAACGTCGTCGCCGTGGCCGGAGAGTTCAAGCCGCCCACCGGTCTGCCGCCCCAGTGACTAGCCGTCCATCCTGCCGTGTACTAGCAAGCAGGAATACCGCTGAGATTTCAGCGATGCCTCACCGCAGTCGCCGGCAGCAGTAGCACCAGCAGCAGCAGCAGCGCGACGCAGCATCATCACCATCACCACCATCATCCGCATCATCACCATCACCACCAGCAGCAGCAGCAGCAGCAGCAGCAGCAGCAGCAACAGCAGCAGCAGCAGCAGCATATCTCGTCCTCGTCGGCATCGTCGTCGCCCTCGTCGGTAGCCTCGTCGTCCTCGTCGCCCGACACGCCGAGCAGATGCAGCCAACAGCCACAGCAGCAGCAGCAGCAACCGCTCCAGCAGCTCTATCCCTGAATATTGGAAACGCAACATGGTGTATCAAGTGAGCCGACGGAAAGAACGAACCGAAACGATTAACGGCGGCTTATCGATTTGTCACAATCGATTGCTCGCTCGTTGTTATAGGAAATTGCTCTTCCGATTTGTGCTTTTACTTTCATTTTCTTTTTATACTCCAGATACAATTGGTCTTTTTTTTTTTTTTTTTTTTTTTTATTTTTCGTTTGGTTGTCGAACCGACTCGCATCCAATTCGTTGTTTCTAAGTTTCGTCTCGGCGTTGAACACACGCGAGAGTGTCTCAACGGGAATGAGAGAAGAGAGAGAATAAGAGAACGAAACCGAGGGCAAGTTCACGTAATAAGGTAACGTATATATATAAAATGCATATATCAACGAATGAAACTCGTCCGATCTCCGTTTATACTCGATAATAATATGAGCGATGCCGGTTGTTTATTTGTGTGTTTTTTTTATTCGTTTTTTCAGGTATACCATCACGATTGTTCGAGTCACGTTATGCGTCGAAGTTCGACTCACGCGCAAGGCGTACGAGAATCGCATTTTTTTTTATTTTTCGTTAAAAACAAATAAGGAAATTTTCATTCACACTGGGTTTCACTCGCCAAACGGGTTGAACATGTTCGATTTTCGACTAGACTGAAATGATTGTGATAAATATTTAACTTGCCTATGTTTAAAAAAAAATAATAAAAGAATGAAGAAAATAAAAAAAGAGAGTCCGAGAACCGAGATAGGATAGTAGGACACGTAGATCGAAGGTAATAGGGGACGTATAAAAAAAGCGTTTGCGAGCGTCGAAAAATAAATTAATAGAAAGATGAGACGAAAAATAATCACACAGTGATGCGTCCGAAGGTGAAACGTATAGAAGCGATGACGCGACGGATCAGATGAGACGGATCAAAAAAACGTCTGTACATATGTATAGCGTGTACCTTTCGGCTAAGCGATTACGAGAATTAAAGCAGTGAGGGGGAGAAAAAGTTATAAAGAAGGTAAAAGGAGAGTGGATCGCGAGGATGAACGACGAAAGAGGAGCGAGTGAACGGATTAGCAAGACTGTGCGAGAATGATAGGTAAATAAAAACAAAAAAACACGAGAGGCAGAGGGTGGAATCAAAAGATTAATGAGAGAAAATCGTAATTACCACATATTTAGTCCAGACACATTCACACATACACAAAAACACACACACACACACACACACACACTGGGTCTCACCGATCTAGCGACGCGAGAAGCAAAGCTTCCTCGGTCGCTCCTCGGCACGACTATATTAAAAATAGTTCTTTGTATATCGAATATATGTGAGGTAAAAGAGCAGGAAAATAATACGGTACGAGACTCTGGGGATATCCTGTTACGTAATTTGAATGTATATTTATATACAAGCAGCCGGTTAGTTTAATTGACAGTGACGAATATTTTGATTGGTTAGTTTTTGTTGAATAAATGAAATAAGAATTAAAAAAATAAATAAATCAGATGGTGCTGAAAACAAGTAACAGTAGGAGAGTTGAAAATGGGAGAGGAGAATGGGAGAAAAGGTTGGCGAAGCGAGGAGACAGTTAGATAAGCAAACGAAATGATGGAGGGAACGTGGAAGAAGGCTGAGACACCGTAGTGGTAGAGTAATTAGGATAGTCGATAATAAATTGTAGCTCAAGTTGAAGGAACCGCGTAACTGTGCGCGTCTCTCCGGATCATAAAATTATCGTCATTACCGTCACTCTCGCGTTGACATCATTCGTCATTCATTATCATTTCATTCGTTCATTCATTCATTCATTTCATTCATCATCATAGTCATTTCTCATTACCATTATCATTATCGTTATCACCGTCATCATCATTATCACCGACATCATCGTGTTCTTCATCATGTTCATCCTCATGTTCTCATATTTATCATGAATCATCTCATACCTTTATTACGTCGTTATTATTGTCTTGAACGTGATCGTCATGGACTTCATTCGTACATTTCGTGGCAATACTTAACAAATTTTACGTACTAGATGATAGTCTTTTAAATTTCTACATTAAGACGTGTGATCTCTCTTATTATTGTATATTACACAATACACTATGATCTATACTTAGTACGAGATACGGATATATATGAAGAATAAATAAATATATATATATATATACATTATATATATACATAAATATATATATATATTAATTATTATGTATTAGACATTCTATATAGTCTTTTAATTTGAAAAAAAAAAACAGAGATTTGAGATGATAATTGTGTGGCCATATTTACTATGGCCTGTTCGTAGTGCCTCGGAATTGCTGCTAATTGGTGCAGTGATTTAATTGTATTTTTTAGTTGTACGTGCGTGTGTACGTATGTGCATGTGCATTATAAATATTTACATATGTGTATACAAATCATGTATACATATGGATAAAAAAATGAATACTTGCAATTAATGATACTCCGATTATACAGGAACTAAAAAAATGATGAAAAAATGCGCTCTGAAGTGTTATTAAGGGAATTTTAAGGATATAAATGAACCGTGTCATGCGAGTGCTGTCACGTTAAAAAATAAAAAACGACTCATTAGGTTATAAGTCTTATACCGCGTATACATATTAAAAAGGGAAAAAATAAAGAAACGTGTAAACGCATAATATATATGACGCATATATATTGTGCGAGGCGCCAAAATGTCAAAATGTATATTGTTGCGCTTTGACGATGTGATTGTGACTCTCAAAGTCTTTCTTAAAATTTACGTTTAATTTCACTCGCTTTTCGAAAAAAAAAAACAATCTCATAGTAATAATTAAAATGACGTGTCTATTTATCTTTGCCCATTCGTAGAGTTGTGGCAGCGACCGTCGATCGTTAATCGTCATCATTTTAATCGTTAATCTCATCCTCATTATCGTTATTTAGAAATTTACCGCCAATTTTTAGAGTGCCTCGGGCGATTTAAATCGAATTTTAAAAATTTATCGACCAATCTCGTAGCTTTCGATATTATCGATATCAACATCGATTATATTGATATATCCCGCGCGTATATCTATATGACTCGCATTGATTCGTGTAAGAAAAAAGATGTCTCAAGGACAAAAATTAGGCTTCATTCGGCGGATTTGAAAGAGGAGAAACAAAACCGCAAGCGGCACGCATACAAATTGGTGGTTCGGAGTCATTCGACGACGACGAAGAAACACACACACGCGCGCGCACCGTCAGGAATAACAAAGCAAAGCAAAAAAAAAGAACGAAGCAAATTCGGACTAGAGAATCTCAAGGTCGCGGGCGCGCGGTTTCGCTCGTTACAAAAAATGCGCGTATATATAAAAGTCTCCGCTCTTCTTTTTTTTTTTCTTTTTTTTTTAAATATACAATATACCGCGTAATAATGGCGTGCGCGTCTCTTGTAAGCATTTGGCGGTTTTCGCACACTTCCGGTACCGATGAAAGAATGCTCATGTACTCTGCGCTAAAGATAATGTGTAAGGTGAACCCTTTTTTTTTAAAGAAAGAAACGAGAGAGAGAAAAAAAAAGTGAGGCAAACCGTGTATACTCTTCCCTCGAAAAAGCAGGTCTTGATAATTCCTCAGTCCTGTCCACCTGTTTTTTTTTCTATACAAGCTCCGTACGACATATACCTCAACGCAGATTTTGTCCGTTGTCATTGATACATTGATAATATTATTGACTATTATTATTATTTTTTATGTTTTTTCACTGTTTTTTTTTTGTATTTTTCACGTGTATAATTACTAGCCGACTAATGAGAGTTCACTGAACAGATTATTATAGGACTTTTTTTTCTTTCTGCGCTGGCGCGCCGCGACTGAGACTGGCCGCAAGCACATGAACAAACACACAGACACACAAACTGCCAAACCGTAAGTAATAGACATATATAATATACAGCTCTGTTTTTTATTGAAAAAAAAAAATGAATCACTTGTTTTCTACACCTACAGAATAATGGATAAATGTAATATGTATAAAACCAAGTTAAGTTTGTATTATGGGAGTAGTTGAATTACACACAGACACGATATTTAAGCATTTTATTTCTTTTTTTTAGTATTTTTTTTTTAGAGAAGTGAACCGACTGCGTGTTCTCGTTTTTTCCCTTATTCTTTGTCAACGTTCCGGTTTATTCAGGTCTACAGGTTGAAATAGTGATAGAGGCGTGCAATACTTGTAATCGTTTTTTTTCTTCATATTCTTCCAATAGTAGAGAGAAATAATTATTATCGAACTTTAGCAGATGAGCACATTACGTTGACAATGAAAATTCTTCACTCAGAGAAAGATCCAGATTTTTCAATTGAAGTACTAATATGGAACGGACTAACAATTATTCAAAACTATTAAAATAGTAAAGCAGTTTTTTCATAAAAAACCACTGACTCATGGTATCAAGTGATAATCTTGCTGATGGTTGATGTAATTTAAACAGTAAAATTGCTCTGGGTGTTAGAATATTAGACACTCAAAAAATAAATTCTTCATAATTCACCCCGCACAATACATTGCCGGACTTTTGTGTGCGACAAAAACAAGTAAAACATAATAAGGGCACGCTGAGACGTCGAAATAAGATGCGTACTTAACTTTTTTGCATTTACTACGTTTTAAGGAATGATAAAAGACGGATATTTCATAATTTTAAATTAACCAATGCATATTACAACTAGGCGCAACGTATCTATACATATATTGTGTTTAAACGCGAAAAGTAGGGACGAATGCGGTTTTTCGAATACTTCGTGTATCGAAATAGAGTGAAAAGATAAATAAGCGCTCTCTTTTCTTTGTGCAACCACGGGATTTTTGTATTTTGCGTCACAGGGTGAAAATACTTAAGGTTTTTTTCCTCCTTCTGTACACATTTTTTTTATCAACTTCTACACTTGGAAAACGAACAATAATGTTAGAGAAGAGGAACAATACAGCTTTTTTTCTTAGTGTAAATTATATTTAAGCCTAATTCGTAGGCAAACATGTAGATACGGAAAGATCCTTGTTTTTATCTTTATTATTATTCTTCATTGCCATCAATGTAATTATTTTTATCGCCAATATTATTATTATTTTATTATTACTATTATCGCTATTATTATTACTATTTTGCTGCTGCTATTATTATTATTATTATTATTATTATTATTATTATTATTATTATTATTGTAATACCTTCTCGACTCTCTGCGCCATAAACTCCGTTTTTTTACAAGTAAACTGCGTCATCGAATGAAATTCGACGATTATTATACACAATCATGATGACAGAAAAGAAAGAAAAAAAAACTAAAGGAACACGAGAATGATGATCGCACGCGTGCGTGAATATGCAAGAGCGAACGCCATTTTGTTTTGTTGTTTGTATTTCGTGAGAGACTTGCTACTACCATTTTGTTGTTCTATCATATATACACGCAATAGTCGTATCCGAACTTTAGCTTGTCGAGGTTAACTATTATCGTTATCGATATCTCGCAGTCACAAAATCCATCGTGTGGTGTGATATATATTACGACGAATGCCATTTTATATGCGAACGTTTTTTTTCTGTTTTTTTTTTTTTTCAAATTTTTTTCTTATTTTGTACACACACAATCTTCCCTCGCCCGACCACTTGATTGTCAACTGCTTCGCGCGTCGTTTCCGTCGTATACTAATGCAATAGAGGTAAAAAGAAGAAGAAGAAGAAGAAGGAAACGCGCGAGACACGCCGTTTTTGCAGGGAAAATCGTTCCGCGGTGCAAATCTCACTCGCATCGAGCGCCGTTAAACGATCGTTTGGCATTTTACATGAGAGATGTTTGTTTACGATACGATGAGTAATTTATCTCGAAAAATGGAGTATTTTATATGCTGTATGCAATGGATAGAGTATCATCGCATACAACGTTTTAAATGTGCAAACAAATTTCTCCCGTGCAAACTATCAATTTCTTTCGTAGCTCTTACTGTATTTGCAGAATTTTTAGTGGAAGCGCCCGAAGAATGAGATTTTCGCCGTGGAAATATTTTGAAACTTTAAAGTTTAAGTGTGCTTTTTTCTATCTTGTCATTACACGAGACGGACGAGCGATCTTTTTTCCTTCGTCACTCAAGCTCTTCCTCGTTTTTTTATTTCTTTTGTAATTCAAGTGCATCGTGCCATAAGCGTCTAGTTTATTAGCCTTCAGCGCATCTTTCTTCCTCGTTTATCGATTTCGGTCCTTCGATTGCATGGAGAAAAGCATTTTGAAATAATTTTTCGTATATCGCAATTTTTTATCGTGTTAAAAATAAACTGGCACACAATAAGTATAGTTCTTATTTTCCAAACTTTTCAGACTTTAAATTTCATGTATGTAAAAATGTTTTACCCATACGAAGTTTTGTAAAGTTCTTCCTGAGAAAAAGAGGATGTGCAACTGCAGAAAAGAAAAGGGAAAGACTAGTTTCAAAAGCTTTCTGCGCGCTTAATTTTTTTTTTTAAACAGTTTTATATCGAATCTGCAAACTCTTTTTGTTTAAAACGTGTGTTTTGAAAAAAAAACTGGAAACAACAGCTGGTCTCTGTTATTGCAATAAATGAAATTATTGTTATCGTTTTTTTTTACTACAATAGCGAATTCTGTTGCAGTTAGTAACGAATCGTCTGCTCGCTATACTTGCGAAGCGGGCAAATCGGGAGCAATTTATAACAATTCATGAAGTCGCACGGAAAATTTCAAAATTGTTTTCTCCGGTGCTTCTGCGCGTGCATACGTGACTGCGCGACGGCGGGCTCGAGACGACGATTTTTCCCTCGTCCTCGCGGCGAATGTTATTCCGTCTGAAGTGAGGCAAACTCGCTTTACAGAAAAGCAGATAAAGAAAAAAGATACAATATATACAAACGTCTTCCTCTCTCTTCGCAGAGAAATATAAAAAAAGAAAAAGAAAGAGAAAAAAAATAGAATCCGGACGACTAAAAAATTCTGTGTAACGCAAGGACACGGCGAGCATATTATTATTTTGTCAATGTAACGCATACAATATATAGAGCAGCGTCGCGTTAAATTCGCAAAATTTCGATTGTTACGTAAAAGAAAATAAAGAATCGACGCGCGGTTACGCGACGAGCCAACGACGCGGCAGCTAATGAAAGTACCGAGTTTTACCCAGAAGAAATATAGATATATATATATATATATAGATACATATACATATTATTGAAAATGCCAATTTGTTGTGCGTTCTCGTGCTGTCCGAGACTTTAAGGCAATGCGCGTACGCTGTTAACCCCGTCGACCGCCAAACGCTCAATGAAACCATATAATAAAACTATATAAAACTAGCCTGTAAGCTCGCGCATATATTTATATATATACACAAACAGAGATGAAATAAATGGACTCTATATCTCCTACAATAGACAGATGAAATATTGTTTTTTATTGCTCGTTTTTTATTGAAATAATTATTAAGACTCGTGACGGGTCGACGCGCATTTGACAAGCAAGTCTCGGCAAGCACGATCGGCAGTTTCAATTCGTAATTTTTAACAGCTCCCACAGTATACATACACAGAAGCCCCACGTTTAACGCATCCTTACGTTTTGCCATAGATATAATTCTTAGCTGTCGTGGTGATCGCTCGCTCGTTGCGCGCTGCGCTCGAAAATTTGGTAAATCCAAGGGACACGTATTGTGCGTATGAGCTTTAACGAAAAAATTTACACGAATCCTATGATATATTTTCTTTTTTTCTTTGTACTTGCTTCCTTTTTTCTTTTTTTCTTTTTTTTAATTACCGAGTGCAATACGATGATTAGTTGGAGCTGCGCGTGAAAGAAAAAATCGAAACGGCGATTTTTTTTAATATAAGTATGAGAAAAATTGAGAGTGAAAATTCGAGTATACTATATATGAAACTGTGTCGAACGAGCGACGATGGACTTTTTTATATACTTTCTTATGTTTAGGAAATAAATTATTATTTTTGTTTCAAATCAAATTGGCTGTTCTTTTCATTTCGAAATCATAATTGTATGTATATGTTGGGTATATTATTATTATTATTATTATTATTATTATTATAT
>UELU01147442.1:4467-32913 GCA_900490025.1 Megastigmus dorsalis
TAAGCATTAATTAGTAGTAAGCGTCTTATCATTAAATAATACAATATTCCTACGTGCGCGTACATATTTTCATGGATATGCGCATTGTATGTAGAAGCATCCATTGTTACATTTTGGAAGTACCGTTCGTGATAGCGAGACCTTCTACGCGTTCTCCTCTTGGCAAGGCGATAAATTTATCGCTTTTTGCGTGGAGTGTGCACGCAAAAATCTGTACTTTTTATCGCGCTGCTGAGAAGTGTGATGAATGGGGGTTTATATGTGAGAGGTATTTTCGGAAAGGTTCAAGGCTGTGCGATTTTCCAACATCGCGGATAGAAAAATAAACAAAGTTTTATATAAGAGTAAATTTATAATTATAAATTAGTTAATAACACAACATTTGACAGTTATATTTAAAAAATTCTAAGAAATAATTATTTCTGTAATGGACTCTGTGAAACGATGAAAATTATTATAAATATATATATAGATCGCATTTTTCTGTTTTCAAAATTCAGAATACCAGGAATGTTTGATCCAAACATACAGGTAATAAACGACCGAAATATAATCGTATTCATTCAATCGACCACATTGGAAACATAATGATATAATCTACAAGTCGATTTTTCTCCCGGCGTACGTAGGCGTATACGTGACAACGGCAAATTTACAGAGAAAAAAAAAGGGGGCACGATTCATGATTTCAAGGTGGGTATACGTTTTTATACGGGCGTGCGAGAAAATTCGAAAACCCGACGCGAAGGCATTCAGAGAACGGCAGAGGGGACAAAAAAGAGCTCGGAACGCATAAAGAAGAGGCACGCGTGAAATTAAAGCGGTCTTTTTCACTTTTTTCCGGCTCTCGCGAAAACCCGCCGAGTCACCCCCGCGCGCGCGCGCCTTGCGGCGTTTTTCACGCGTATATAATACGCTATACAACGCAGGCGCGTATAACTTCGAGTTTCGACGAAATTCCCGAGCGCGCCTCCCATGTTAATCTAATAACAATTAACCGCGGAACGAACCGCTCTGCGGACCTGTTTTATATTTATTTCGTTCCTTTTTTCCCTCTCCTCTCTCTCTCTATCTCCTTTCGTTCGAGAGGCTGCGAACGCACCGCGTGAATCAAGTTTATGCGGCCATCAAGCGCGGACGAGGAGCCAACTTATAAGCAGAAGCGCGCGATCCGGTCCAGAGATAATCTTTTTCGTACTTCTCCTCATTTTTCCTCTCTCTCTCCTCTCTCGGTCGTGTGTAAGCAGACGTGTCGTCGGGAACGACTTTCAACTTTTATCCTTTTTCGACAGTGAAAGAGAGAGAGCGAGAGAGAGAGAGAGAGAGAGAGAGAGAGAGAGAGAGAGAGAGAGAGAGAGAGAGAGAGGCGCGTCGTGGAGAGGCTAACGATTCTCTGATTTATCGAGTTCTGTGTGTTAATGCTTTTAATCGCTAAATATAGCTTTATCTCACGAGCTGTTGATGAATTTAATTACTGCGGCACACTCGATAAATAACTGAAGTCGCCACATTTTCTTGTTTTTTTTTTCAGTTTTATTATATGTGCACAGTGATAATGAATCGATTCGAGTTGAATTTAATTTCCTTTCTAACCTAATTCGCGAAATGTTCTTGGCTCTGGGTTATTTTCAATTGTGAAACTATTTCTAATCGGTCATATATATTTATGAATTAGAATTTGATTCGAGTCGTAAAGTTTCACCTATAGACTAATTTGAATTTTCGATAACTCAGATGAAATTTATGGACATACAATAAAACACCTGAAATTAAGTTGTACTTATATCACGGTTGATAGTCGACAGAAAATTATTTAAAAATATTCGATTTGTTCGCTCGGGTTTCGAAACGAGTTTTTATTATTGTCTTCCTGCAGAACGAATACATATAATTAAATTTTTAACTGCGTAATTTAAAACTATCCTATGATTTACTTGTTACCTCCTCTTTTATCATTGTATCGCGGCTGATTAATGCCGAATTGTAATTTTAAATTAATAAAGTTGTTTTAAATAGACCCGAGAATTTCTTAATTTACTCCAATGGAAATCAAAAAAGATATTTCACCAATTAATATCTGAAATAGTATTCGTGTAAAAATTTTGAATATACATATGGTACCGTCCGATCCAAATAAGGACATACATTAATTTTATTTTTTGAAAATCATTTCCAATAACGATTGAAGGCTATGCGGATTAAATAAAAATGCGAATCTCCGTATGAAAAATAAAAGATCCTGCACTATATTTAAATGCAGTACAATATATACATACAGTGTCATATATTTACAAGGTAAAAGTTAATCGAACAATCCCATTAGCGGGTATCGTCCCTCCGCGTCTTCGTCTCGCGACGCGTTACGCGCGGCACATATAGCCACATATACATACGATAATGATCGAGGAAAATTTAAAGGCGACATCGAGACTGAAAAAGGAGAGGAAAAAAAGGGTATAGCCTCCAGATCATTGATCGCGCAGCCGCATATATATATATACGGAGAGGCGCGTTTTTAAAGAATCACAGTAAGTCAAATTTATGCGTCGTATAACGATTACACGCCGATGGAGAGGCTAGATAGCTCCATTTTAACGCGGCGCGCGCGGCTCTCGTACGTGCACCACAGCCGCCACAGCTGCTTGTGTTTTTCTCTTTCTGCGCCGTCCTCTCGCTTTGCGGCGCGGCTATAGCGGGTATATAGGAGCATTTCTGGCCACGGCAGCAGCGCAGCGCCAATGCGCTCTCCCGCTATTATGCATCGAATTTAATACGACGGGATCGTATATTTCACGGCGTTTTACGAGCGAGCCGCTGCCGCCGCCTCCGCCACCGCCGCTATATAGTGGGCCGCTGAGCTCTTTCCACGGACGTCTCTATAAACGCGCGGGCGCGCGACTCCGCCGCTACCACAGCCGCCGCCGCCGACGACGACGACGACTCTGAGAAATAGAGGATATAATTAATAATTTCTTTGGGGACTTTGTGCGCACGCCTCGTTTATCAAGCGTTCGGGTTTTTTTTTCGTCTGCTATGGCGTTTTCTCCTCCTTCCTTCTCCTCGTGCGATATACCGTCGACTCTCTTTTGTCGTGGCTTTTTGCGCTCGCAACGTAATAATGATTATATTTCCGTTAAGCAATTTGTGCGAGCTGAATTACATTGTTCGCCGATTGATGAGTCTGAGATCGGGATAGGACAAAATATTAGTGTAAAGTTTGATTATTGAATTATCTATTTTAATAATTTGTAAGAAAGTTATATTGTATTAATTCTCAGAATGTATAATAAATATCGACCTTATCTACTTTTCATATTATGAGTGGACATAGTTTATGCAACTTCCTCTGCTGACAAAATTTTCTTGCAAAACATTGCAATAAAGATAGTGGAAATCATATAGGTAATTATGAACAGATTACTATTATAGTTACTGACCGTGAGTAAATAAATCAAATTTAACATTGAAATAACAAAATGATAATGTATTCTCATAAATAAATTTGTGGAGATCGACACATCTTCCAGCTGTTTTTCTTTTTAAGATTAAAATTTAATTTATATAGTTATATATACTGTCACCGTAATTAGAACCAAGTGTTTATCGTTATTCCCCACAACTAAATAAGCGAGCATAACAATTGTATATAGTCGTTCCAGTGGCCGCATTACAATGTACCGATCCACGAGCGCATCGTTATCTGAACATTTCCCTGCTGCCGACGACTAAGGGGCACGAAATTAAAAAAGAAAAAAAAGGAACAAGGAAAAACAGAGCCTCCAACGAAGCGCGTCCACCATTTAGAAACTCGTTACTCGGTATCAACGTCGCGACCTTACCCGTAAAGATACTCCTTTGGCGCGCACACACACACCGTATATAGATGTACACAAACTCCCTGTCTCGCATATTAGAGGCAAAGTTCGTCCTCGCGCGCGGGGCGAACAGGCGTCTCCGATTACGACAATTTGCCTCCTTCTTCTCTCTCTCTCTCTCTCCCACTCCAGCTCGCTCTCTCGCACTTTGCACTTTATAGTTCGCACTTTACGTGCAGTAAAGCGCGCGGCGCGTTAATCATTCTCGGCTTCGCGCCCTTCCTTCCGTCCCTCTCTCGTACTCTCTCTCTCTCTCTCTCCTTCTACCTCCCTTGCGTAATCGAAACAAAAGAGGGGAAGCAGAATTTGCAGCTTCCTCCTCTTATAAACGCAACGTTCGAGGGGCTCACCCAACGAAGCGCGCATACACACACATATATATATATATATACATGTATATGTACAATGGGCAATGCGTCTCGCGCGTCGTATTACGGATCGTGACACACGTGAATATAAGAGAGTCGTCGTCGAGGGGAGCAGCAACAGCAGCTACAGCAGCAGCAGCAGCAGCAGCAGTTGACCCTGGAGTTGCGAGTTAACTGTGTAAGTGGAAGTGTGGACCCCCCGGTGCGGTTTCTTCGAGTGTCCAGCGGTGCGAGGACCGCGATTAATTTTGACCCTTGTGCAGGCCGATGATGCTGCCGCTGGCGTATTCTCTCTCCTCCAATTCACTCGCACCCATACTCCCCGAGGCAGAGCAGCTTCCTCGTTTCTCTCGCTTTTAACGAGGCTCTGATATCTCCTTTTATGGCTTTCTATCGGATTGATGGATGTCGAGATAACTTTTTCTTGAAATCATTCTTTTTTTTCCAATGATTTCACGCGAATTCATTATAAATCGGCGCGTTCGTTCTTGATTGAAAAATTCTAGCTTTTTGTTTGTGCAAAAAAGGTTTGGATTTACTATAATTAGGACTAAAGTATACAAACTAAAACAAAGTCACACGAACGTACAATGCAGAAGAATCGTTTTTCTCCATAGAATGTAAGCTGAAGGCAAAGTCACGCTCCAATAACGATCATACGCACTGGACCAGATTTTTCGTGAAATCAAAGAGCCCAATTAACCGTGTCTATCAAAGCCCATCGCTAATTTTTAATCTCGCCGCGCTCTTGAATCCTTTTAGCCCAGCTTATAAATTCCATCTCTCTCTCTCTCTCTCTTCCCTGTAGCGGCGAGTAAAGCGCGACACAGCCGAGAGGAAGATCTCGCCAGCTCCCCTGCGCGAGAGAAAGAGACGCGACCTCTTAATGCAATGTAACACGGTCAATTAACCATCAGTGGACACGGTCAAATGAGCCGTATAGAAAATAAGAGCAAAGAATCGATGCCCGAGACACGCGCGCGTGAGAGTTTGAAAAGCTGCGCGATGCGTCCGCACGTACTGCTTATATATATATATATATATATCGATGAACTTGAAAGGACGCGACGCGGGCACTCGTATAATTGTGCGCGGCTGAAAACGAAGGGTGTATATACATACGCGCTGGTATGTATGGGGACGTTTGATTTCTTGCAAGGGCCAGTGTGTCGCTCCGTCGACCATTGGCTTCTCATTTTTTGCGCGATTTCGTTCTTTTGCTGGCGAGGCACTTGGATGAATTCCTGGCGTATATATAGTCCCACGGTGAGCTATATTGAGTTATAAAGAGCTCTCTGCGTTCGATCGAGAGAATGGCACGGCACTTGAATTGAGATTTTAAAGGTTTATTTTTAAATATAATATAGGTATTAAAGATTTATTATTTTGGAATTATACAGATTTAAGTTTTAGACATTTGTCATTACTTTCAACGGTATATTTATACTGTATATTAATTTTGGTCTGTATAAACAAAACGGACGAACAAAAAAATGGTTGTTGGCTGATTTCAAGATGGAATATAAATTCTCAACACCTACTACAGAATCTTTGTTCATATACCACCATATAAGAACAAAAGTAGGATGGTTGTGTTTTATCTACGATGTATACCTGATTCCTAGTATTTCCTATGTTTTTCTACACGAGATCACATTCGAAATATTACACAAAGATAAAGCTTTTTTTTTATCGCACACCGTAGCGTTTTGCAGTATAGCGACAAGCGTTTTTCGATACATTCCCTCTTTCACCGTGCTATACAATGTCTAGCGTACGTTTTACAATGTACTTTACTTTCATTGGTTGAAATAAAAGAATACTTCAGTTCTCGAAAGGCGCCTTTTTCAGTTTTAAAGACTGCACGAGACAGAAGAACATTTCAAAGCCCAGCTTTATACTTTTATTTAGCCTTTTATTCCATTAATGTCACACACATAACTATTCGAATTTGTACACGAAAGCTGCTGCTCTCGCTACAAATGAATTCCAATCTTTTCATAACGAAAAATAGAGCCGCGTTTACGTAAAATTCAACAAGAACGACGATGTCAACGAGAGACTGACGCGCGGCGCCCGCGCGGAAAAGAGAGAGAGAGAGAGAGAGAGAGAAAAGTTGAGTCAGCCACTTCGGAACTATAGTCATCGCATTGCGCGCGCAGTGTGTGCGCAGGGACATACTCGCGAAACGTCTGGCAGGGGAAATTTATCATCGGTTCAAACAGATTTTATCTGGCGCGTGAAATAATGAAAACTTTTGTCAGTTCAATATTGGACGAGATTGATTTTCCGACGTGCGCGCAGCAGCAGCAGTAGCAGCACGAGGTAACACGGCGACGGCGACGGCAGCTCACAAAAGCTGCAGCCCGAGCCACGCGCGCGCACTCGTACGAAATTTCATTCGGTGCACACTGCAGCCCAATGTGATTTGTCACAAAAGACATACCTAGCTAGCTCACACAAAAATTTCAATGGGAAATCCAATTTCGTCACTTTTAATACCTGCAGCGCGTAGCGAGCGCGAGCTCGTGTCCTCTCGTCATTCGACCAAATGAATAATAAGCGTCCCCCCATTAAAACGGCGAATTCATCAATGTTTCAAATCAGTAAATCCCTTTAAATCGCTCTAAATTTTGTCATCTGACTTGTACCGCGTAAAATATTGTTACAAACAATATATTCAAGTATTTCCAGATAATGCGGTCAAGACGTGCTCACAAAGCAGAAGTATAGACGCGTCAGCTTCTTTCGAACGTGCGTTTGACTTGCAAAGTAGAAAAATATATGCGTGTGTACTTACTTTGACAAACGTCGTTCCGCATTACAGTTCGGTTTAAAATAGCAATAGTGCAGATTAGACACTTTATTCTGCGCTGATAAGATATAACGATAATAAATTGTTACACGGGTAATCGTGGATCGTTAAAAATTATTATATTACATCACATGTAACTAAATATAAGCTGGAACTTGTTCGAAAATCGAATAACCCTCGGAACCGTTTAAACTCCAGCATATATATAAATCTTATTGTGAAAAATTCAAGTTTAAAGCCATTTCTTCTGGCGCATGAAAAGAAAGTTACTTTTTTCCCGCAGCGGGGAGGCCATTCAACGCGCTAAATTCAGCCTAAACGCTTTACCACTGCGACCAAACTTTTACAACGTTATTTCTGTCCTCGCGCTGCTGCTCACGCAGCTTTTCCAACATTTCCGTACCAATGGATCGCATGCACACATACTATGTGGGTCAACGGCTGTTATTCAAATTCCCCAAGAGCCTCGGGCTCGGACTCGAGTTTCTTTTTCGAGAGACCAAGTGCAAAGAAAGTCGCGATTCCAAAATAAAAAAAAATCTCTTCGCTCTGCTACTCCATCTATACAATATACATATATATAATGTATGTATGCAGACTCGCGCTCGTGCTTTTAACTCGAGTGGCTAACCCAGAGACAGAGAGATTGAGACACACACAGCTCGTCGAGTATACCCCGCGACGGAAAACCAACTCATATAAAAGATTTTCATTCGGTTGCCGACGGGAATATAACGCGAGTCCATGGCTATTTACAGTATATGTGTGCAGTTCGAGGTTGGGTCTAGACAAATTTATATTACGTTTTTCAGGAACTTTCGTCGGAGGTAATTTGGCTGATACAAACTTTTCTGATATATTTTATTGGAAAGTAGAGATTATTGTCGAACTTCCTTTGGGTTTCTTCAGATCAATAGTTATGTAATGCAGCTGGAGATGATAAAAATAAAAGATTCTCATGACAAGAAGAAAATCTTCTACTAACGTGTGAGAACTATAATAACAAAAAAAAATATAATAAGAACAGATAATTACGTAACCAGTCCCGTTAGTATATATGTAAGCAATATTTAGTTAAATTAACATGTTAAATAGAAGGGAAATTCACAAACGCAATTTGTGTTGGGAATGACAGCAATATAATATTAGTTTAGGCCACTAAAATTTCTCCTCAAATAATTGTACAATATACTACCTAATTAACCTCCGGTATTTGCTATTTACGAAACAAATTAAATTCACCCTATTTCCTCGTTTAAATTACTCGTATAACGATTTCGATCGTCAGAGCATAACTAATAATATACACTTGGAAAACGCAAACAGACAAACATTTCTTCATCGATTCATCAGCTATAAAGTTATTTGATAAAGAAGATAAACATAACGATTCGTTCCAAGCCAGGAGTCATCGTACATTCCAAAACCACAAGATGCGCAATAAAAAAAAACAAGCTCTTTACTCTCCGATTCAACATTACGCTTAACTTAGGAGTCTTAAACGAAAGAACGACGTATATGGTTCCGGTGGTCTGTCTATTTGTATCTCGGCCCTCGCGCCCCCGCACAGATCTTTAGAGGAAAAAAGTCGTCTCTATGATTTTACGTCCCCATCCTTCCAAGTTCTGTCAGGATTTCTCCCTTAACTATAGCAATGATACCAGGAGGGCAGCAGTAGAACCGCCACCAGAAGCAGCAGCAGCAGCGACAGCAGCTATGTCGCGCGTCGTCATGATGGAAAGGGAGGACGAGGACGAGGAAGGACGGGAATGAATTTGTCAACTACAAATCGTTTTTCTGTCCTCGGGACCTGGAAAGGCGATACTAATGACACTTTGGGATGTCTTTAGGGACTCATGTGGTCTCGTATGGTGAGAGTAAAAAAAACTGATCTTTAAGGAAAAAACCTGTGTTTCTCGGCTTTTTTCCCTTCTCGCTGTCTTCTGTCTCTCGGTTAACACACAGACACACATGTCAGAGTTCGCCGTCGAGGAGAAAGATAATGCCTCGCGTGCTTTATTGCGTTTTTCGAAGAAATCCGTAATGCCGCGCGGCCCCGAACGCAATAAAATTTTATATTACCGAGCTTTTGGAATTTGTGAGAGTGAATTATAACTCTCACGCTGAGAGAGAGACAGAGAAAGGGGAGGGGGGAGCATTAAGGCTGGTTTATTTTCACTTGCAAGCTGTATATTATAGACACGGTACTTTTATACGTTTCTGTTCTTTAATTATTGTTTCCGTTGCTATGGAATTTCTTTAAAATAATAAATAGTCTTATCTCGCTTATGTGATGGTTTCTAGGGAGGATATTTTATAGAAATATAAATTTAGCGGTTTTCGCGTATGGCTGCAGGTTATCTATGTTAATAAAATGTACTAAACTGTCGCAAAAAAGTATATCGTTGAATTTTATCTGATCGAAGTGAGGAGCGGAATAAATTAAAAAATTTCACTGTTGTCAACCGGGTGAATTTTATCAGAGGCTCATGAATAATGTTTCTAAATGTATTTCATTCAAAATAAAAGCAATGCAAGCTATGTCCATAAAAAAAATTTAAAAAAAATCTTTTAATCAAGCCGGTGCAGAGTCCTTTTATGATGCACAATAGGGCAATAAGCCATAAAGAATGTAATATTCTACGATAATATTTACTGTCATAAAAGTAAATTTCTCCTATCACGCCATTGTAATAAAGCAGAAAATATCGCCATTCGCAATAATAGCGCGCGAACATCGCGTCGCTCTCCCAGTGAAAAATGACTCATCTGATAAAATTTTGCTAAAAAAAAAAGAGAGAAAAATTTATTACTCACCTAAGCAGTCCAACGAAACATAAAAGAAAACTAAAGAATTTACACAATTGTCAGAAAGCCATATAATAAATTGGTTCAAGTTCATCAATCGAGGTAGTGAATAGCAGCTGTTGTTCCGCTATAAATTTCAATCGAATTACTCTTCAGTTGATGGAATTCCAACTCGAACGACAGTTTCTCTTTCTCCGAGGCTGAATAAACTGCCTGCCTCCCACTGTATCATAACAAAATATTTTAATTCGTTGTCGCGCGCGGCGGACGAGAGAGCTTTGGATGGAGGCTCCCACTTAAGCGCAATCATGATCCTCTCGAAGTGGCTTCCGTGAGCCCCGTACAGATGACAAACGACTCTGCCGGATAAATTCATCCAAATTTATTTGCTCTGTATTCCCCGTGAGATAGAATGGAAAGGGGGTAAAAATAAACAGCCCGAACAATATGCCTGCAGTTAGTTATTTTAACCTTAAAAACTTATTTATATACCTGTCAACGATTTATTTAGTGTAGCTTCGGATAGTTTAAATTAGGCCAAGCGACGCGGACCCATAGCTTACATTTTATTCACCTCGTTATGTTGTTTAACGAATTTTCTTGTATAATTTAATCAGATAGATCAAGTGGAAGTTATAAATCAAAGACCTCTCCCTTTTCTTCTGTCGTTGCAGTAAGAGCTATATTAAATACAATCCACTTATTGTTAAACCGAAGATAAAAATCTAATGGCTTTGTTTACAGCTGTTGCAATTTAAATATATCCTGCAGCGTCAATGAATTATGTTAACAATTGTGCCAGTGCGTGAGGTCAAGAACCTCACTTGGAAAATCGTACGCTTATTTTGCTTGATACCGAAATTAATATTCAAATAGAAATGAACTTTATGCACTACTACTTATCCAGGAATGGAAGTAGACTTTTTCCGTCTGTTCTCGATCGGGTTTTAACCGTTGCAAGTTGCTACTAAATCAGATGTTTTACGATATTATACTTGTAGCTGCCTAATCGAAAATGTTCACCAGCAATTTAAGTAACTATTATCAACTGGATTCGTCGCCAGCTTAAGGATATAACTTATCGGTATTACCAAGAATCTTAGTTCTACGAATGGATAAAGTCAAAGGGGCACTTATCAGGGCTTCCATTTCTGTTCATCTCGACGCGAATCAAGGTCCAATATAACATCGACAACGCAGAAGTCTGGTGCAAGTGTCCATAACGCTTCTCGACGCGATTGCAACTGCGACCGCAGTGAAGAGGCGGAGGAGGATCGTCGACCCACAGCGACGTCACGCTCGTCTGACGCACAGCTGTAATTCCGCCGATAAGCATCTAAACTCGCGCATGATCTTAATTGTCGCCGGGGATGCAGTGACCGCATGTCACAGTACGACCACCGTATCTCTCTCACTCTCTCTCACTCTCTCTCTCTCTTTTATGCTCCGCGTATTTCTGAGCTCACGACAAAGGAATGAATTTGAATGAACGAACGGACAGCAGCCAGAGAGGGCCGTTAACGAGCGCTAATAAGCGGGACGAGGCGACGCGACGTTGCACATGACCTGCTACGGATCTTTCGAAAACTGTAATGAGTGGAATTGACGAATGGACTTGCAGCGAGTCGCTCGAAACTGTGGCCAACCCCCTTTCAAGGAATTACTATATAGGTATTTGCGAGCATTTAGCAGTTTGTGCGAAATGATCAGAAACAGATTTAGTCCAGCTCTTGACCATAAAAATTATGATATTTTAAAAATTACTGATAAACAATTTATAATGTGTAATAATAGTAATGACGTTCATAAAATGTAGTATTTATTATGAGCAGAAATGATTATTTTAAATATTTACTCAAGTTGGTAGAAAAACTAAATGGCCATTTTCACTTTAAGATAGCTTTCATCTAATATAATCCCAGAAATAGATGTTATACAATGTCGAGAATGTCAAAGGATTGAGCGTAAAAACCGTTAAATTTTTTGAAATATATGCCCTTCAAAAGCAGTACTAAGGAGGCTAACGGATTACGCAATACTTAAAGATGACTACAAACTCGTTAAGTCAAAAAGGTTAATATCTTATTTGTCGATTATAAATTCTTCAGCGGTCTAACAAAGCAGTAAAAAATCGTTGATTTGGACATTGGATTTGAAAAAAGCAAACATTCATAAGCTGAATCGACAAAACTGATTCTGATATATGGCTATAGAGAAAACTGGTTATTTTTATCGTCAAACCTTTTCAAAATATTTCACGATACGGATGCAGACGAGAGACCTGCAGCCACTAATAATTTTACATTCACTCTCATATATACACAAATCAATGAATCAAATGACGTCGCTTGCAGCATCTATAACGAAACGAAAACTCTTGCGCACGACGAAAAATTTAAAGAGACAGATAGAGACGTTACTCGGATATAAAAGAGCGACCCCTTTAACGTGGTGCGGCTTTATGTACCGCGAGTGAGACAGAGAGAGAGAGAGAGAGAGAGAGAGAGAGAGAAGTCTTGAGGTACGGAAGAGGGATTTTACTTATAACTAGTCCCCGGAGCATATTTAATCGTGAATACCCACTTTTTACGAGCGATTTAACGGTCGCTCTCCCTCTCACTCTCCCAGGCATAGCAGTGGAAATTTGTTGCCCAACATTTTGGAATTCTCCCGCAGTTGGAGAAACAGAGAAGACGAATATACATATATTCGGTGTCATATTCTTATACATAATGCGTTATACCCAGAAATCTCGCGGCGAGATTTTTTTGTTCAAATGGGCGAGCGGTGCAGGTATCGCTCTTTGCCGTGGAAGGAACGAGAATAAAAGTGGAAGAGAGACTCGAAATTTATGAGGATGCAGATTTTTATTTTGGTGAGAAATGAAAATAGTCATTGCTGTTTACTGGTGCGCGTGACGTGTGTTATATATCTGCTGTGAGTTTACATCTGCGTAATAGAATATAATAATGATCGATCTCGTATATTTTTGTCAGGGGTTCATCGTTCAACGATGAAATTCTGAAATAATTTAAGAAGTATTAATAACCTCGCAACTATTCTTCGTCAGCGCTGGATTCTGAAAAAAAATGTTTGCTCGCTCTACAACATGAAATATAAAAAAGTTAGTATAATCATTTTTAATCATTTCCTGCCTGCTATATATATAAAATAAAATATCAAGGACACGATTTCGACGAAATCGCGTTTTTCAACAGTCCTCGAGATGGAAAGATTCAGCGTGACAACGATAACATTTTTTCATATTAATTTAATCTATAACATCGCTGTAACCCACACTTGGAGCAAAAATAACATCATTTTTTATCGTATCGACGAGCAAAAAAGTGGACAAAATGGAGTGTATAACGAATTCGGTCGAGGGACCAAAAAAAAAAAGCAAAGAAAAGGAACCTGGTCTATGTATACGTATATAATGTACATATACAGGCGCCAAAATAAAAGCGCGCGAAATAAAAAAAAAAATTATAAAATAAAAAGAACCATGTCACGGAGAGACAGGCGACAGAGCTCGAGCGCGTAACTTAAAACCTTTCTGTTTATATAGAAGCTCGCAGGTGTCAGGTAAACGCTCTCGCCAAGTGAAAGAGAGAGAGAGAGGAAGAGAGATGGAAAAAAAAACGAGCTTGGCCCCTAGTCCTCAATACAACGTGTACGAGAGTGAGAACGTGAACGATCGGTATAGAGAAAGACATATAAAAAGTTCACGGGCGAATGAGCGATTGTGTGCTTCCCGTCGAGAGCTCAGATCGCGCACACTCGCACCTAGAGAGAGACAGAGAGAGAGAGAGAGAGAGAGAGAGAAAGAGAGAAAGAAAGAAAAGATCTCGCACCGGAGGCTCGAATCTCGTCACCAAGAGGCCTCCACTCACGCGACGAGTTAAAAATGTATATGCGAAGGTATACACACACGCCTCCGTCGAATCAGTCGACCCCGTCCGACTCGTAGGTTCCCATGTATAGCTATATGTATATACGTGTACGTTTATACCTGGAGAAAAGAACGAGAGAGAGAGAGAGAGAGAGAGAGAGACATCTCGACGGGCGTTCGCGTAGAGAGAAGTCGTTCCACTGCAGCAGCGCCAACAGCAGCAGCACAAGCAGCACAAGCAGCAGCAGCAGCAACACAATGCAAAGCCTTATTTAGTGCGCCCTGCAGTACGCGGGGCTTTTTCCCACACGGCAGCGGCGCACGAAAATTTTTCTTAGACCTTCTAATGTCCTTACCTTCGTCTTCTTCCCTCGCAATGGGGTGAGAGACACAGTGAGAAAGAGAGAGAGAGAGAGAGAGAGAGAGAGAGAAATCTCCGGACTTTTTTTCTCCCCCGAGATAAACAGCGCTCGGCGAGAAAATGAAGGAAAGGAGTGGCTTTTTTTTCTCTCTCTCTCTTTTACTCGGGCGTAAATCAGTGCGAGAGCTTCGCCCATTCTACTCGCGCACTATACACGAAAGGATTTTCGGAGCTGCTCTGCTTTTATCGTCGGATGGGCTTAGGGAAAATTTTTTCGGTAGCCTCGTGACTTTAAAAGGCTCCTGATGCGCCTCTTCTTTTCCGCTTATCAGCCTGTGTATCAGACGTTTATTAGTGAGCGAATAGAGGATTTTGTGCCTTCGTAGGGGATATTATATAAAGCGACCTATACTCGACTAAAGTGCGCGCGCTTATTGTGACGTATAAAACTGGATGAAATTTTAAGGAAATTGTGCGCAGTAAGTTAATTTATGTTTTGTTGATAAATAACAAAGGATTAATGCATTGCGTTCTCAATAGAAATGCTATAGTTAATGAAAACGATTTCTAAAATTATAAAATTGAATGTTAATAAATTATCAATGCTGCTACATATTATTTTATAACGGAAACTGAACCTCTTTACTATAAGTTTCTTAGAATTTTATAAGGTACATTAAGAATGAGTACTCATTAACAGATCATTATATATAATGTATATTATTAAATTATTGATCGAGCGTCGTCTAATATTAACCGATGTTATTGATAATGTTGCGAATTTATATTAAAGCTCTTTTCATAGTGAATAAATTTTAATGATAGTGATATAATATGAAACATTTAAAAATACGCTTTGTACTTTATATGTTTCCATTCTGTAATAATACATAGCTCGAACACAACTGAAAAAATATGTGAATCAAGTTATTTTTCGCAGCTTCCTTCATTCGAATTGCGCTCTTAAAGAAGAACGTAGAAAATCAGACGCTATATCAATAAAAAAAAATACAGTTAGAGCGCACACTCGCACACTCTCTGCCAATGTGTTGGCTTAATAGGCGAGAGAAGGAACTTTTACGCGCACGCTTACGCACAATAACATCCAGCCTACACAGGGGGAGAGAGAATCTAATTCGGTGCTCGCTCGCGCGTATATTGCTTCTGAAAAATATGAATCTAACGAAGAGACTTCTTCACGCGTTCGCTCCGTGCACACACCCCTCGACTCTATATTATGTATATACGCACCGTTCGCGTGCGAATGATAAGTTGTTGGACCTGTGGAATTCACTTTCCCCTTCTCTCTCTCGGTCTTTCTCTCTCCCCCCTTGGTGTGGCCACTTTACACAATGAAGCATTTAAGGAGGAGAATAAAACGTCGGTTCGGATTCCAATTCAGCAAAGACCCTCCTTTCCTTTCCTTATACACCCGGTCGCGCGCGCGCATCCGATATTTGAATATGAATGGGAAAATTTGATTTACATGGAAATGCTGCGCGACCCAAAATTCGGCACATCTTGAGCACTCTCTTCTCCTCCTTGCGTCTTTTTACCGTCTCGCGCGCGCAGCCCCATATAATTTATGCGATTTTAATGCTGTGGAAATTGCGCGATCTTGTTCTCGCGCGGATGTTGTGAGCAACCATATTTATACTCTTCGATAATGTGTTGTATGTGTTTATCATGTAAATTTTTGAATTACCAAATTGGTTAAATCTGAGAATACAACAAGTTTCTGTTGTATATTAAATAATAATTTGTATTTATACTAAAATCACTATTTTCATATTGAATTTCAAATAATTTAGATACTTCATATAACGTAAAGATGAATTATTTCAGAATCTCCGTTATGCATGTAATAATATTATAATTTATTCTGAATTCAAACCAATAAATCACCGATAAATGGAACAAAACCTCCGCGTCCGTCTTCTCTTTCGCTCGCGCACTTAATTCCCAATTTTTCCTCACCGAGAAAATCGGAGCTCCCCTTCCCAATAGTCAATCAATACGATTCGTATGGGCTTCGTAATATGCGGCTGCACCTCCCGACACTAATGATATTTGGACACTCGTAAAATTCCATCTCCCCCACAACCATGTACTCACGCATAACTGCATTCTTACCGATCCAGCTAGAAAATTATGTTTTCATTATATTCCCCAGCGATTTCTCGGGGCGACATATACCCATTGCCATACTGGAGAGTACAATGTATATAGTGCTGTACTGCTGGTGGCGATGTTTCATTGAACCGCTATACTCACACAACGAGCACATAATAAAATCACTTATACACACTATGAGCGCGTGCGCGTAATTTTCAAAATCCAAATAAAGAGAAAAGACGTATAGTGGCACATAACGCGGCATACTCGCTTATTCCCCCCTATATGTGTACAACAATGCCTCTTTAACATTTTAACGCAATTTCCATGAAAGCCGTTGCTCCGTCGACGCGGACGACTACGACGTGGGCCCCGTTCTTTTTTGTCGTTCTTCGTCCCTCGAAAAATCGATCCGCATCGTAGTGCCGCCATATGTGCCGAGAGAGAGTAAGAGAGAGAGAGAGAGAGAGAGAGAGAGAGAGAGAACAGAACACGAACTGCATATATGCGTGTATAGGAGAGAGAGAGAGAAAAAGAGAGAGCGAGAGAGTGAGCAGATCGTTCGACAGCTGCGCGCGATTCTCCACTTTTCGGGCTGTACAGTGGAAGGGCATTAGCGGCTTTACGGAATTTCTTATGCGTTCGTGACATATTTCAAAGTTGGTGCGTGAGCACGTGCGTCCGCATGTGTGTGTGTGTGCGTGTGTACGCGCGCACTTTTCTTAGACACATTTTCTCGATCTATCTGCCTCTCTCTCTCTCTCTCTTTCTCTGGCGAGAAATGAGAGAGATATTTTACGCGAAATACTCGTGGGCGCACGTGGAGCGAAGTGCGCGAGCTAGCGGCTCGACGATAATGTGGATTCGCACTCTCGCGCGGGGCTTTGCTTTTACTGTATATTGCCGCGGAGATTTTCAGATCTCGTTTGCATGCTCAGCCTCTTTTTTCCTCGCCCCCTCTCCCCTCTTCCTCTCCTCAGTCTCTCTCTCCCTCTCTCTCCCTTTCCTAGCTTTAATGAGCGTCTGCCAAGTTTCCAAGTTGCTCTTCGCTATTTGGCGACATTTTTAATAGAATATCCCGGACTTCATAATTAATAATATCATCTCTTTTACGCGCTACGTCAATTTGCTTATCCGCCGTAATACACGCAAATGGCGAGCTTTAAAAGTCTTTTAAATATATCTATACGATTTTTATCTTTTATATTGCTCAACCGTATAAAAAAGGCCAAAGTACAAATTTCTACTTTTATGAATAAGATGTCACTAGCTATAATACACGCTGAAAGTTTCCAATCAGCATCTTAATATTCCTACTTTACTTGTAAATCGTTTCAAATTCACGCGCCGAAGCATTACCATGTAAACTAGGAAAAATTAAGATACAGATGGGTAACTTCCCTCCAACAGCTATTCTAATTTGTTTTTTACACCCTTATTTGGGCGTTGAATTTTATCTACAATAAGTAAGCAATTTAAAGTTATGTAAATAAATTTATACATCAATTTACTGATTATTATTATCAAATAATTAACTACTTACTTTCGATACAAGTGGTATGGAAGAATAATATAACGATAAATTATAGTATGTTAATTATTCTTAAAAAAATGTACACAATATAATATTCAGGCACGATAAAAGATCTTTGCAATCTCATTTTAATGCAGGTATGTATGCAATAAAGATACTATTATGTATTATGAACTTCAAAATCTCATTGATCAAACGATAATTTATAATTGATACTCGCTTCATCAAAGCTCAATAATATTATTACGTTCACTTCTCAGTTATAATGAATAATACATAACTGATCTTCCCGATTCTTTCACATTTGTATTCTAAAATTGAAAAGATGACGTATATACTTCCTAGGAAAAATCATAACAGCTCCTCTCGCGGGCACCGCAATAGTTCTGCACACCGTCAGATAAAAGCAAACACCAATATATCTGAAAAAGCATATCGCAGCCCATATAAACCGCGGTGCACGCTCATACTCAATATATATATATATAGCTTCCCAGAATCTTGGGTATACCATTATGATTATTACACCCGAGCCGCCGCAGCTTATATTTGCCCCACGTATATATATACACTCACATATATATGCAGGTAAGCATATAGATCGCGGAAGAGCTCGGGCTGCGGTTCTGTGCATGCGGCTGCTGCCGGCGGGTCATAATGGCGCGATAAATCTGCGCGGAAAATCGCGGGAGCGCGTAGTGCGAAAAGTCGTGTAAGTATCGCCCGCGGCCGCTTGATCGATAGCTACGTCGCGCTCACATATACACCGACAGCTGAGCGAGGGTATATCGACGTCGTCGTCGGCGGCCATCATCGGTGCGCCCGCGTTTTTTTCGCGCGTGCGGACCCTCTACCTCTTTCTCTCGCTCTCGCTCTCTCTCTCTCTCTTGCCCTCCTGTGCTCTCAAGAACGCCATTAAAAGTCAATAACGAAGTAGGTCGAAAGTGCGGGGGAGGGAGAGAGAGAGAGAGAGAGAGAGAGAGAGAGAAGAAAGAGAGAGAGAGTGTGTGATAGTCAATGCGCTGCTGGCGTTGCATATATAGACGTAAAGGCACGCACTTGCAGGCGCCGAACGTGTACGTATGGAATATAAGTGCCCGGGGGCGTCGAGCTTTCTAGTGCTGCTGCTGTTGCTGATGCTTGCTTCATTTTCTCTCCCTCTCCTATACACATCAAGGCGTTCACGCGCGCGAGCGATGCCGCAATAGTTCTTTTTTAATTCGCCTATAGTTCCTTTTTTGTTTCTGGCTCTTTCTTTGAAGATCATTATTATTATTAGGTATAGGAGCGCCGTGGAGTGGCTGCTGAACACCAGTCGAGTTTTGTTCCGCGAAGCACTTTCCAGATTGCAGCTGATAAAGTTTTATATACGCCAGAGTGGAAAAGTGGGTGAAGATTGCGCGAGCTTTGAAAAATCGTGGCTCGGCGTTTTTCCTCTCGCTCTCGACTATCTCTCTCTCTCTCTCTCTCTCTCTCTCTCTCTCTCTCTCTTTGTGTGTGTGTGTGTGTGTGTGTGCTCGTGCAGTGCACCGTTTGTCGCTGATACTGCTGCTGCTTACTTGAAAGCGCGAGATTGAGAAATAATTTATTGAAATGGTTCTCTTGACGAATGAAGCGTTTATATATCCTTTTCGTCACTATATTGCGTCTCTGATGAAAGGTTCTGCAGCTACTTTTTTTTTTATAAATGACTTGAAAAGGTTGTATCTACTTATGACACCCATCTATGATCATTTTTATTATATTACACGTTGCTATAACAGCGTGATTAATATGAAACGCTTCAATAATTCCATGTATGAAATGAAGAGTTATTGATAATCATTTTACTAGTGCTGCATATAACAGAACGATATAATGGCAGTACAAAATTTGGTAAATTGATAATTTATACTCATTCAGTGTAAATAATTGCACTAGATAACGATTACATTTTTTTGTAATCGCGCAATCGCGTATGATGGGAATTGATTTTTGCTTATATATGTGTAATATTTTATGTAGGTAAACGCGTGAATTCTTATTATATCAAATTTTATTCTTCTCCTCGTTCAAAATACCTCCTGAAATGCAAATTAAAGTAGTTCCCGCAAGGTAAACATCTTTTTCCATGCGCACAAAATAAAAACTCAAGAGCGGGGTTTTGAAATTGTATAAGATGAGTTAAACTTTTATAAAATAAAATTGGATGGCGTTGGAAAGAGATTTTTAATAATAAATTGTGCTCAGCGCCAAGCTGACAAATAATGTGTCTATTAAAAGTCAGAAAATCTTTTTAATTTACGTTATATACTACAACTAGTGCGACCCTCGGTCTTATTTTGGTGCTCTCAGAGTTCAAAGTAGTCGTGAATTGATAGACTACTGAAATTTGACATTTGAGAATCGAAAAATGATCGTGTAAGAGTTCAAACACTTTGAACTGCCAGAGCTCGACGCGGCGCCCGCCGCAGTCCGACAATAGGCGGCTGAGACGTAAATTTTATTTCTTTTATACTCTACAACTTTTACATTCATCATTTTTATGAGAAATTAATATTTTTTATGGAAATTCTCAAAAAGGGATCATTTTGAGCTAATTTAAGCATTTCCTGTGTTTATTTTGAAAGGAGTTGGCTTTAGAGAGAAGTTTACTCTACAAAAAAGATGTACTTTTTTGTGTTCATCAACATCTTCTTTTTGTACTTTTGTGTAAAGTCAATATTTATTTAGTTGTAGCTATAAAAAACGATTTTTTTATATTTTTGTTTAAGTTGACATTCAGCCAATATATTGCGGATCAGGCTGGTTATGATACTGTCAGCTAGCTTATGACCAGAGGAGTAACCTACCCAAATTCTAATAAGATCAGTCAAAATCTCACTGAGATAAATCGTAAACTTGTTTACGTACATAGATCCATATGTACACATTACAAAGAAGCCTTGGAATTGAATTTTCTCGTGACAGAAATTCGTTTTGCGTAAAAATATGTTATTTTTTGTAGTGTTCATTTTTTGCGATGGTGAAAATATTAGGCATTTTCGTGTAGCGGTAGTGCCTACAAAGGCTAAATTAAATGAAGTATGAGTAGTAATTTTATTATAAGATCGAATCTACATATAAGTATGCATATTTTCACAATTTCAACAAAAGAATTAAAAATACCATTAAATATTATATAATACATGAGAATCTTCTCCGGAATAAATATAAAAAAATGTTATATCCTAAAGATTTTGATTTTTCGTTAAGAAATAAACCGTTCTTTTCAATTATCTACAAATTACCCGACCTCATAAGAAGCCAAAATCGGATTGGGTAATTCATAGACAGCACACACATACACAGGTACATTCACGTCAGAGGATTATATAAATATGATATCACTGTGGAGGGTCGCGACGCTCGCGAGCCAAACTTCTTATTACACTTCATGCCGTTGACGCTGCCTATATATAAGTTCTGCACATGTACACATGTGCGGAGAAGTGAATGTTGCAATTCCTCGTCAGTCATGCCTGCAGGGACAGCTCCGTTAAAGTTCTTCCGATATTGTTAACGCGCAATAGTGGTTGATCGAGTTTTAGCCGTGCACACACGCACAGAAACACTTCCGCTGCTTTTTTTTGCTTTTTTAGTCAAACATTTATTTCAAAAAATTCACGTGTGTTGGTATGTGGGGTCTGTGTGAAGTAGAGAGAAAAAGAGGAAGGCAGAAATTAATTTTTGCACGCGCTCAAGCGAGCCTTGATTGATTGGGATATGGCAAGGCGGTGGCGTAGGGCTTGTTTGGTATATACACGTCGAGTGTCGATTTCAATTTTTCATGCAAATTGTGCATGTATGCGCGTGTGAGTGCAGTATATCTCTGGTCGCTCATTGAAGTGAGCGCCTCGAAGAATGACGTGCGCTAATTGACGACACTTCGCCGCGCTTGTGGAGATAGATCATTGATTCCGCGAATTTTTATGCGTACGCCCGCGCCTACGTATATATATATATATATAACTGTGGAGCAGTACTGTTACATATATGCATTACAAATGAAAGCTGGAGACTCTTTTGTTTGCTTCTCAATGCTTTCATCTTTTAGTCGACGTGGAACGTAATTTACGAGACTCTGGTTACCCGAATTATTCGTTACTTTGGAGTTTCATCTTTCAATAAGAGTTTGCATTTCAAGGTTGATGCGTATATTTAATATGTTAATCTCGTGATTGTTATAAATCATAATTTATTAGTACTGACACTGAGAAAAATAGATACTTGATCCAAGCAGAATCCACTTGAATTAAGAAGAAAATAATTTTGTTTGGGCACGTAAATTTCTTCTTCTTGAATGAAGAATAAAATCTTTTTCCTTCGATTCTGTTTGAATGAAGAAGATTGACATTTGATTGTAGAGGAATTATACTTTAATCTGCTATTTGATTAATCCTGTAAAAGTTTAGCATATACTTGCTACAAGAAGAAACCCATACAATTAAAATAGAAATCTTTTAAATCTGCGACAATAAGAAGAAATCCATTCGATGGAAATTAAAATCTTTCATAAATATTGACTCATATACTTCATTGAAATAGCTTTATCATTTTTATCATTACATTAATTTATTCTTGATAGTTTCCAAACGCTTATGTCTAAACATATATATATATATATATACATATAAGTTATGTTCTATAAGATTTGTGTAGAATATTAATACTCGGAAGTTATTATCTATTTGCACCTGATAAGGTTCTTATGAAAGGACTAAAATTTTCTTTAGAAACGGAAATTAGTTTCTGCTTAATGGAATAAGCTTTATCTACTTACAGGAAAAAGATTTTGTCTTTCAGAAAATAAATTTAATTTTAAAGACAAACGCTCTTTTATTCGAGCGGGGAATACCGCACTTGTAGAGTTTATCGACTTGCGGTACGCAGATTTCATTTTACAGCAAGCACGTAGTCTTTTTGCCAGCCATATATTGGTTTAGAAGGAAGAGTTTTTTCTGCTAGAAACAAGAAAACCATAATTTAGAAAAGAGAACCCGGTTACTAGCTTCAAGTAGATTGTATCTTGCCGTACGTGGATGTCTCACAAGCAGATTTTTCCTCTTGCGAACAGTATCCATTTTTCTCCGTGGAATATTGTACAGAATACATTTTTATTTTGTAACAAAAGAACAGAATTCAAGTTGAATTGGAAAATTGTTTAGATTATAAATGACAATGAAATTGTTATGCTCGTAATAAATTTACGAAAGCATTTCACTCGTCTAGCGCGACACGAGCAGATTAAAATGTATGCTTATGATAGATTGTTTATACAAGTTTTCTTCATGCGTATATTATCTGTGTTAAAAGGGGTTCGAGGAAAAGTTCATTACTCACACGGTGATTCACGCTCATACCCTGAATTCGAAACTGTTCATTAAAGCTCACGTTTTGCGTATACGATAAAATCAGCGTGGGGGGTAGGGAACACAATTAACGTACATCTTGCTAGTACACCGGCAAAGAGTAACGAAAGCGAAACTTTAGAAACGAGCGGCCGCCGTGCGCCTCCTTAATGAAAAACAAATTAAAACTTAATCTGAGACGGTAAAGAAATTGTTATTGCGACTACGTAACAAAATCCATATTATCCATTAATTATTCATGCTGCATAAAAATTCCAAATATTGGTATAAAATTAAATGGCACAAAGCTTAATATATATACATAAATCTTAAAATACAGAAAAAAGGTGTGCTTCTCGTGGATATAGCTAAAGCACATGAATAAAGCGCGCAATACTCGATAATAGATCTTCAACTTACAAGGCATCATTCATCGCGCGAGGGAAAATTTTTTGCTAAGCAACAATCCATCTCAATCAACAAGGAGGACATAACGAATTCGTAAAGCTCGCGCACAACATATATACACACACACGTCAAGGCTTATATACTCGATAGACGCGCGAGCTCTTATTGAAACAGTTAACGCTGACTAATTCAATTCATCATATTCAAATGGCCGAAAAGCTTCTCATCTCGTTCTACATCCCAGCTATAGGCAAAAGGGATATATACAGCCCTGCACCTACACACACACACACACACACACACACACGCGATGGGGAAAAAGTAAAGCTCGCCAGCGTATAAGAGAAAAGTCCGCATGCTCTATAGATATATTACATATATATGCGTATATACACACAGGCCAGTTAACCGCGAAAATCCCCTTTTGCGCACGAGAGAGTTGCCCGATTCTAAAAGTCTCTAATGAAAACGTCCGCGGATAGCCGCCTCATGTACCAACGCTCGCTGCGGTATAATACAGCTCGGGGGGGCCATTTTCTATACTCTTCGGCCGTCTTTTCTGCTGCGACGTCGTGCTCACTTCCTCTCCCTCCCTATTCCTCTCTCTCTCTCTCTCCCTGTCTTTCTCTCCGCGTCCGTGAATTCGCAATGCCGGCGCCGGAATTACACGGCATTGAACTCGATATTAAACCGCGCGAGCTGCAGTGCCGGCAGCTAGTGCAGCATAGAGCGTCCTAGAACGCTCGGCTCTTTTTACTTGGCCGCACCGAGTAAGAGAGAGATAGAGAGTCAGCGAGAGAGAGAGAGAGAGAGAGAGAGAGCGGAGGGTATAGACGCGCTTATAGGATATTTAAATGAAATCGTCATCTCCAACGCCCTCGCCCACACTCTCCCTGTATATAGTCCTCTCTCTCTCTCTCTCTGCTTTTCTCTATGTGTGCGAGCTCGAACTGCCTTCCATTGTGGCTCGCCCATAGCAAATTCATAAAACCTCTCTCTCTCTCTCTCGTTCTCTACTCTCATTTGCTCTTTCTCACGTTCTAGACTCTGCACTCTCCGTCTCTCTCATTCTCTCGATCTTTTTAAACGAAATGTCGGATTCAGTGAGGTACGAAGCTTGGACGCTTAGTTTTGTTAAATGATTTTAGTCTGTTTTGTTTATTTGTTTTTTTTTTTGCTGAATTTTCAATTCCGTTTTTTGGTTAACTTATAGAAATTTCTTCTTCAATTGAAATTGTAATACCATTTTTACGAGCTCCTGTCTATTCGAAGATTTTGTTTGTAGTAATATTCCCATTTCCAGACGTCTCCATCGACCTAATGGCAACGATTATATTCGAACGGTAAATTATCAATAAAAAATCAACGAGTCAGATTAGCACATAAACAGACGAATATAACAATCAATTAAATTTCTCAAGAACGACCGCGAGCGAATAAGTTGCTCTATTATTATTTTTCCACGCTCCTCCTCGACGCCGCGTCAATTATTTCTAATTATAATCGTTGCAAATTCACAAGTATAAATTATTCGCTCAAGGCCTAGAAATTTATCAAGTTCCAGCAGAACATAGAACACACAATCCTCCTCGATGTTTTCTCTCTATACATATACACGCTTCTTCCCGTCTCGCTCCTCTTATATCTCCATCTCTTGTCTTTTTTCCGTACTCTCTCACGCGTTGTTGCGGCTCGCGGCTTCACTATATATACAACGGTACGCCCCGCTATAGTATAAATCACACATTAACATATCGGCTCGGCGCATCTATGAATATTATTAAATGATAATTATTAGTTTTGCGGCTCGTGCGGCATATTATGTGTCACGCGGGTGGACGCGACGAAAAGTTAAGCCTTCCTTCCTTCCATCGCTGTGTAAGCGCGACCGCGAATAAAAAAGTCTATAGTACCGTATTATACGCGTGGACGTGAGTCATACATTTCGATTCTATTACTTCGTGGTTTCAGAATGAATTTTAGCTTTGACTCATTGTTTGCGCTTTTTCATTTTGAACTGTTGAAAAACAAAGGATGCCTCGCCTTGCAGTTAAGTTGCATTGTGAGACATCTTCCTCCAATCGAGTTTTTATATTTTCTGCAATAAAAAGGTACAATCGGTGAGTTTGTCAGTAAAATATTTATCTCCTATTAGAGAGTTCCAGTTGATTTCAAGAATTCAAAATTTCAAGAATCAAAAAACCTTACAGTTCTACTCTATGATATAAATTCGAGTGTCCCAGTTTCTATATATTTCTATAAAAAATCCTTGCACTTTTCAATTCGCTAAACAACCCAAATAAGCGCTTCGAGCAAATACTACCAAAACTACACCCCATCCGCACTCCTTCCTGCACCCCGGCTTAAACAAATTTCCTCTTATCCATCCCATAGATCAAGCCACCAAATATCTGGCCTCCATGCGTTCGCGCGCCACGTAATAGTGCCAAGACAAAGCCTCGATATAAAAAGCACCAAAGGCAGCCCAATACATCAAACAACCAGCTGAAGGACGAAAAAAAAAGCCCCAAGTAATCCCCAACAAATCACGCGCAGCGGATTTGCCGATGACTCGTGCAGCGCCGCGCCACCGCCACGAGAGCACGTACACACGATGTGCATTCTCGGGGGCTCTCGATCGCTCGATCCGCCCCTTCGCCTTCTTCCCGCAACGCGCCGGATTATTAGCATTTTTATGCCACCGGCCTGCGCCGCGCCACCCCAAATCATTCGATCGCATTCGTTGTGTGCTGCTGCACGTGCACGCTTTAACTGTGCGCGCGTTCCGCGCGAGCTGCCCTAACGTTACGCCAAAGTAGGTGCGATCTGCTGTCGTGGCCCGGACGCGTTTCTGGGGGGGTTGCTTATTGATGGAAATAGTTCAAGCTTTTTTTTACTCACCGCAACTTTATTTTAAAGTCGATCGAGCGAACGTACAATAAAGGCATAACCGACAACTTCATTTGCTTTGATAATTAAATACTCTGAATTAAGCGCACTGATAAACGAGTATATAGGGAAAATTACAAAAAATATAAAACAACATGAGTTATACAGTTTAATATCTACCTTGTTTCTCAGTTTCACAATTTAAAGTACTCCACTATTTTAATTTTTGTCAATAAACAAAATATAATTTTCGCAACACGTGACATACTGTTTCGAAATATAAACAATTATGGTGAAAATTGTTGGCTCATGCATTTGGCATTCAATCGTAAATAAATGTTTCGACAAATAAAATTTAATCGATCGAAGCTTTATCATTCAAAAAAGTTGCAGCAGCTGGGGAAAGATTGACTAAAATCAAATAAATATTTATCGTCGCAGTACTATCATAAATATTTGCACGCGGAATATATTTATTTTAAACCGAAAGCAGCACTTTTATTCACTTATACCACCATTGATAAACATTAACTTCTTTTTAGCACAATATCGATGCAAACAATTATATTCGACTATCAAATAGTTGTTCCAAACTGTTGGTGTGTGTCCCAATATATATCGGTAATCCACCCCTAAAGGGAAACGCGCAGGTCTATAACGGTTACATACAGTGCCGGGCGCTCGTACGGCTTTGATATTTTATGCACGATTAATAACACGCCGAGATTCATAGTGTGACGTAACGCACACCAACACACGCACACACAAATACACGGCTGTCACCCCCGTCCAGTCCCCTTCCTTCGTCATTTAAAAGTTTAGTCATTTACGGAGTTTTACGCCCACTACTATAGAGGCTGCGTGTGTATTGGGCTCGTGAGAAAAGCTGCTAATCGCCGCATCGCGCAAGAATTTATGGCGTTCTAATGGTTCCATTAAACGAAAACGTTACGCGCTATACTTATACGAGGACGCGTCGAGTGCCCACCTCGACGCAATTCCGTACATTGCAACTGGAAAAAGAAAGAAAAAAAAAACAACAACGCTCTTTTATTTCTATCGTGAAAAACGCACATAGAGGCGCGTGCGCGTGCTTCTCGTCGTTGGTTTTATTGTTTCGATAGCGGGGATTGTATTGTTTCTAATAAATATTTTATAGAAATTTAAGGGCACTATCGTTAAGATACGAGCGAGTAGGGTAGCAAAGGAAAGAATAAAAGGGTCTGATGCTAGGTATTATTTTTTTATACTCGCTGTAAGGCCTTCGACCGAATGTGCGTCCTTCTTTTCTTTTATTAAAAATGAAAATAAAAGAAAGACGATGCCCGTAAATTGGACACATTTTATTTAGCATTCTGGACGCCTGCATAGTTAATAGGCCGTTCAAAATAGGATTGTAAATATTTCAGCGAATTGTTGCATATTGAGTTGGGTGAGATGCTGAATAGTGAATTCAGAGTGTAGCACTTACTAGTGGCTACTTGTTAATATTATTTTTAAATAGAATTTTCGTGACTTCCGAATTCTTGATCAACCTGAATAAATAAAATCGACTAAAAGTAAGAATATATTAACAGCCGATTACAAATATCACAAATGTTCTTATTGTAATCGAAGAGATTTTTTGAAATTGGCAACCTAGAAGATTCCATTCTTGTCGTAGAAGTAATTACAAAATGATAATTATCTCACTTAATAGTTAAAAAAATCCAGTTAAGCAAAACTTACTGAATGGAGGCGTACTTACAGCATAATCGCTTTGCAAAAAGAAGATAAAAGAAGAAAACCGCCGCTAATACCATCAGCAGCCGGTCAAGTTCGTAGCTAGCAATTACACGAAATAAGATTCAAACAGCAAATAATCGACAACGTATAGGCGCGTTATCGACAACGTAATTTTAATCATCGACCTAAAGGCCCCCCCTCGATTCAGCTGAATGTTTTTGAATTTGCAATTATAATTGCGAGGGAAAAAGCTCCGAAAGCAAAAGTGTGCTCTACATGTAAGTGCC